>PVKH010001696.1:0-29477 GCA_004027955.1 Chaetophractus vellerosus
AGCCTTAGTCCCTATCCTAATGGTTTACTACAGAAATGGGACATCAATCAAATAAACACAATAGTGAATGTATAACAAGCTGAATTTAGTGGTAAATATAGATACAGTGTTCACTAGGGGGCCCTGAACTGGTCTGCTACTGTTAATATGTTCCAGGAAGTCAACTGAGCTGAGATCTGAGGAATGATTAGACATTAACCATGATAGGGATAGGGTATGATGATGGAGATCATTCCAGACCAGAAAAACTAGGTGTAAAAGCATTGAATCAAGAGGGAGCTTAGCATGTTGGATAGTTTGAAAGGCCAGGGTAACTGTAATATGAAGTATGATTTGAGACTGGATACCTAGGCTAGACCTTGCATTGTCTCATACAATATGTTAAGGATTTTAATCTTAGCCTAAGAACACTTGGAAGCTATCGAATTTTTAAGGTGGGGATGTGAGTAGGTGATGTGATATGATTTGTATTTTTAAAATAAGTGACAGACAAGAAGCAGGGAATCCAGGTAGGAAACTATTGGAGTAGTTTTTCAAGAGATTATGATAGCATGGACTAGAGGTATGGTTCTAGAGATGGAGAGATATTTTAAAATAAAAATGAACATGTCTTGTGCTCATTTTCATTGCTATTGTAATAGTCCATTGTATGACTACACCACAATTTATATACTCCCTTTAATGGACATTTGTGTTGTTTTTAGTTTTCTTTCTGTCTATGTTTTACCATTTAAACAAGCTGCTGTTGATATTTTGCAGAAATTGACCATTAGTTTCTAAACCAATTAAAAAACCAAACACTTTACCAACTACTTTCTAAGTCTCTGTATAGTAAAGAAGAAAATACAAAAGCTATTATTTTCTATAGGTTATAGTCAACTTTTCTATCATAATCTAAGTGTTATAAACCCACAATGACCAAAAGGTAGAACTTAGACTAAACAGTGATCATTCATGCAAAGTAAACAATTTAACAGATTTTTAAAATCTGTCCAGAATATATAAAGAACATCTATGTATTAATGAGAAAAAGACAACGCTCCAAAAATAGGCAAAAGAATTTATGCCACTTTACAATACATTTAAACAACCAATTAATATAGGAAAAATTGATGCTTGTCATCAGAGAAGTGGAAATTAAAACCATTATGAGAGACCACTATATACCAACCAGAATGGCTAAAGTAAAAAAAGATTCACAACACCAATGTTAGGGAAAATGTGGAGCAACCTGAAGTTTCCTATACTGCTGATGGTAATTGTAAATTGTTACATACAATTTGAAAATTGTTTGGCAGTGTATCCTAAAAACTGCATACAAATAAAATACCCTTTGATCCAGTAATCCCATCATATGGAGTCTTACATATATGTTGACCAACAAACATGTACAAGAATATTGATAGGACTATTTTTAATAGCCTCAAACTGGAAGATGATTCAAATCACATCTATGGCTGAGTGGATTAAAAATATAAGATATATAATGGAATACTATTCAACAATGAGAATGACTGAACTATAATTACACACAACAATATGAATGAATCTCACATACTTAAGGTTGAACAGAAAGAAACTAGACTCCAAAGAGTATATACTGTAAAATTCCACCTACAAAAGATTCAAAAACAGATAAAACTAATATACAGTGGTGTTGAACAACAGGACAGTAAACTGATAGCTGAAAGGGGTCAGTCACAATGAGTAATTTGGGGAATGTGGGTAATATTCTGTTTCTTAATCTTTTTGCTGATTATATGGGTATTTACTTTGTGAAAATACCTTGAATTGTATATTTATGACTTATGTACTCTTCTTTATGTTATAATCCAATAAAATTTTCAAATAAAAATTTAAAAATTAAAATATAACCCATCCTATCATAGAAATAACTTTTTAGAGCAAAGATGAATATATGCTGTTTTTAAAACCTAAGTTACTTCTGATTTTTAAAAGTATGTCAATTGTCATCAAGAAAAAGCCCTCAGAGGGCAACATAACATGTATAAATAAAAATGTTCTTCAATACAATATGAGCTTTGATTTATCTTTCAGGCATCAAGACAGCTTACAATGGCTCTTACACTGTCTCTGCCTTAAGGCAAACTACTTACATTGCTGATATGGATGGTTGGGCAGAAATACAAACTGACCATTTTGGTTTTACCAGGTTGCTTTAACTTAGAAAATTAATTAATGTCATTCACGATATTCATAAATTAAATGAGAAAAAATCATATGCTAATCTTAATCGATGTAGAAAAGCATTTGATAAAAATAAATATCCATCAGTATTGAAAGCAAAACAAAACACTTAGTTAAGGAGGAAAAAGCATTTTCTTTAATATCAGGAACAAGAAAAGAAGACCCAGTATCACTACTTCAATTTATTTATTATTTAAAAGAAACTTTAAATTACATAAATGTTACATAAAAAATATAGGGGATTCCCATATGACCCACTCCCTTCCCCTCCTGCACTTTCCCACATTAACAACATCCTTCATTTCATTACTTCAATTTAATACTGTATTGGAGGTCCTAGCCAGTACAAGAAAGAAAAACAAAAAAAAAAAGATAAAGGAGTAGAAAGAAACAAAACATATATCTATCACAGGCGTTGTGCCACACTGATGGATATATATATATGTGGGAGGTTTGTGGGAGGTGTGGGAGGGGTGGCATATGGGTACTCCTAAAATTTCTGTGTAACATTTATGTAATCAATGTATCCTAAAAATATATATATAAAAAATTTTTAAAAATAAAAAAAAATCACCCACAGATGAGATGATTTTCTACATAAAAGAAGCTAAAAAAAACTCTACAGATAAATTATTAGAATTTTTGAGGATTGTGGTTACAACATTTAGAAATATCATATGATAAATATATTTGTGTGTGTGTATAGTAATACATTACCAGAACCTATTCACAAGGAAACATCAGACATCAAATACAAGACAGTCTATAAAATACATAAACTGTTATTTTCAAAATTCAAGTTTATGAAAGACAAAGATAGAGAAACTGTTAAAAGAAACTAAACTAAATGTAACATATGATCCTGGATCAGGGAAAAATGTAAACATTTTTCTTTTACTCAAGACATTAGTGGAACAATTGGTAAAATTTGAATAAGGAATATAAAATAGATCCTGGAGTTTTATCAATGTTAATTCTTGATTTTGAAAATTGTACTGTTGTTATATAAGAGAATGTCCTTGTTTTTAGGAAATGAATATGAAGTATTTAGTGGTAAAGGGGCAATGTTTGCAACTTACTCTCAAACAGTTTAGGAAAAGTATTCAAGCTCAAAGAACAACACTAACATGGCAAAATGTTAACATATGGGGAAACTGTGTGAAGAGTATATAGAAATTCTCTGTACTATTTTTGCAAATTTCCTGAAAGTGTAAAATCATTTCAAAATAAAGTTTTAAAAATTAATACACAAAAATAAAGTGCATTTTCATACAACAGCAATACCAGTTTTTAAAGGGTATCATTTATAGAGACTTTTTAAAGAAATAAATATAACAAAAGATTGGACAAGTCCCTCTATGGAGCAAAGTATGAAACTTTACTGAAAATGATTAAAGAACTAAATACTATAGTTATATATAGGTAGGCTCTTTATAGAAAAAAAAGTCAGTTTTATCCAAATTATTCATAGATTCAGAGCAACTGTAATAAAAATCCCAAGTTTTCAAAAACTAATTCTGACATTTACTTTAAAGAGCAAAGAGGTCAAGAATAGCACAATGATTCTAAAGAAGAAGGTTAGGGGCTGGCCGTATAGCCCAGTGGATAGGGCGCCGGTATACCACATGGGAGGCCCCGGGTTCGGTTCCCGGGGACCTCTCCTAGCGGGCAGACCGCCTTGAGAAGGGCAAGCCGCCGTGGGCGGGCAGAGCTGCCGTGGGCAGGGCAAAAAGCTGCCACGGACAGGGCAAAGCCACCACGGGCAGGGCAGGTCACCCACGAACTGAAGCGGAGCAAAAGACACCTGCGCGGTGACCGGTCTCGGCGCGTCGCCGCAACGGGGGAAGACAAAGCGGACAGAGAGGAACACAAGAATGGACACACAGCAAGAGCAAGCAGAAAGGGGGGGGGTGGGGGGGCAATGTAATAAATTTAAAAATAAATCTTTAAAAAAAATTAAAAAAAAATAAAGAAGAAGGTTAGAGGACTTGACTTCCCAGATATCTGGAGTTATCATAAAATTTTAATTATTGGGGGTAGTGTCATATTGGCCCAACAGGAATAAAATGACTAATGGGACAGAACAGAAATTCTATAAGCATACCCATGCATATATGAAAACTTAATTAATAAGTACTTCAGATCTATATGGAAGGGTGAATTAATTGTTCACCAAACAGTAGAAGAGCTGATTAACCACATAGGAAAAACTAATTGGATCTCTACTTGATACCATACAAAAAATTCAATTCTATAGGGATTAAAGATGAACAATTAGAAAAACATAGCTTTTTAAAGAAGACAAAAAAGCACTACCCATATTAACGGAAATGGCTGATAAATTTAACCATTTAATATTAAGAATTTGTCTTCAAAAGACACCATAAAAAAAGTTAAAAAAAAAAGAGCCACAGAGTAGGAGAAGATATTTATAAAAAATATAACCAATGAAGAATTAATATCTAGGGTAAATAAAGAAATCCTAAAAATGATTTAAAAAAAAAAAAAAAAGACAAGCAGGAGTGGATGTGATTCAAGTGGTTGAGTGCCCACCTCCCACATGGGAGGTTCTGGGTTTGATTCCTGGTTCCTCCTGAAAAAAACAAAAACAAACGAAAAAACCAACTCAGGGAAGCCGATGTGTCTCAGTGGCTTCCCACATATGAGGTCCCGAGTTCAATCCTTGGCCCCCGGTACCTCAAAAAAAAAGACATGAATAGTCAATTCACAGATAAGAAAACATAAAAAGACACTAAGTAAAGACAGAGAAAAAAAAACAGAAAAAAAGATTAAATAAAATAACATACAATTACAAATACAATAGGTCTAGGTCTATAAAACTTAAATTTAGGAAATATCAAGTATTGGTAAACATGTTGAGAAATGGGAACTCATAGCCACTGCAGGTGGGAGTGTAAAGGGTTTAAGTATTTTAGAAAACTGTTATGGCTCAACTTAGTAAAGATGAACATATACATTCCTTAAGACTCAGCAAATCCACTGAGTTTATATATCATAGAAATATGTACACTTGTACAAGGAGACGTGAACAAGAATGTTCATAAGAATACTCATTTTCATAGCCAAACACTGGAAACACCAAGGTCCCATTAACAGTAGGCTGAAAAATATACATTGTCATATATTCATAAACACGAATACTATACAGTAGTGAAAAAGAATCAACTAGTGCCACATGTGTTATCAAGGATAATCACAAGCCTATAGATATGGAGTTTAAAAAGCAAATGACGCATGAATAACACATCTGATCAGTTATAGAAAGTTCAAAAGCTTATTGCTTCATATATAAAGTGCCTTAGAACAAGCAAAACTAGTATCTCTAGGAATGGGGAACAGGATTGATGAGGGGGACACAGGGCTTCTATACTGTTAATGTTTATTTTTTAAGTTGGGTGGTAGGCACTCAGATATCTATTTTATTATTTAAAATGTACATATTAGTTTTATACACACATATATCATATTTCACAATTAAAAAACAAAGATTAAACAGCATTGCTCTTGTGTTAATATGGATGAATTAGAGTAGGTACATGTAGGCTACTAATATAGTAATCCAGAAATGGAAGTAGCTTGAATTAGAAAGTGTTAAAAAAAATTATCTAAAACTTGAGAGTAAGGCAAAAAGGTAGGTAGCACAACTTTTCAATTTCAATATGGAGACAAAGGCCCACCCCAGGATTATCTAGGGAAATGCATTTTGTTCAACTCACTATTAACTTGTGATTAAGGTTTCTGATTTAGTGAAATTACATTTTAATTTGTGTATTTTTTTAATCCAGGAGAAAAGATAACCCCAAAGGTTATTGTACATTAACCAGATTTGTGTCCAGACCAGCAATTTTATCTATATTCCTTTATTAATTGCCTATAAACACCTAGATGCTTAAATGCTCTCTGTTGACCTTGACATCAAACTTGCTCCCTCATTAATCAATGAATTGAATAAAATATGACAGGTGTTCACTTTATATACATATGTAAGTCATAATTTTTTACCTTCTTGAAAATTATACCGTAGATAAAAGTAAACAGATTATAAAAATATTTAAAATTTAAAAATGAATCAGGTGTGGTATATTGGATATGACAAGGAAGGGAGAAAAATGTTCAGACACCCCCTATGTATCTGATTAATCCATAAATGGATTATGGTACCTTTTCCTCATATAGGCAACACTGGAAAAGGATCATGATTGGAAGCAAAGATTACAAGTTTGTTGCCTCTGAGATATCGAAATTGAAATGTTGATCTTGCAGTTGAATATAAGGGTGTGGTACTTAGAAGAGAGGTCAGAATTCAATTATAAATTGGGAAATCAAGACTATAGAGGTAACTGAAAGAATGCATATAGATAAGATTGACTAGCAGGAGAATATAGATAAAGAAAAAGGTCTTTTTTCTCACACTGGACATCCAATCCATCCACAAATCTTGTTAGCGCTATTTTTAAAATGTATCTAGACTCCAAACATTTCTCACTATCTTTACTGCCACCACAGTGATCCAAGCCACTACCATCTTTCACCTGGATTTTTCATAATAGACAGTCACCTTGCTTCTTCCTATGTTCCCTCCAAGCCATTTCACATACAGCAGCCAGCACAATCCTTTCAAAATGAAGTCTGAAGTCTCCAATGGCTTCCTATTACATTTAGAATACAATCCAAATCCTTAACTGTGATATGGTTTTGCCTCAGCTACCCCTCTATTCTACAGCCACTCTACCTCACTTCCACTCTGCTTCAGCCACAACAGTCACCTTGCTGCTCAAATAAACAGGTACTCTCCTACCTCAAGATTCCCTGTCTGAACATTTTCCCCTCAGAAATCAGAATGGTTTGCTTCCTTCCCTCCTTTAGGCCTTTATTCAATGTCACCTTCTCAGAGAGGCCTTCCCTAACCATCTCAGTTAAAATTCTAAACCACCTCTCCCCACTTCTCCAGAATTCCCTTTTCCCTCTTCCTTGCTTAATTTTTCTACCATAGAACCAATCACCACCTAACATATATCTTTCCTATGTATCTGGTTTATTTTCTGTCTCTTACTGTTGGGATATAATCTCCATGAGGACAATTATTTTTGTCTGTTTTTCTCATTGCTAATTGTTCAATGCCTAAAACAGTAACTGGCACATGGAAAGTACTCAACAAATATTTGTTGAATAAATTTAATAAGTGAACAAAGAAGGAAGATCCAAAATAATGAAAGGTCAGGGTAAGGGGGTGGGGGAGCAGGTGCCAAAGACTTTATAAAAGAATAGTAATCAGGTGCTTTGTAAGATGACAATAAAGATGAAGATAAAAGGATGGTATGATTGAAAGACATGAGCTCAGAGACTAGGGTTGTTAGTGAGTTGGTTTGTTTCTTTTTCTTTCTTTTTTTAAGCACAAAAATGGAGAGGTAAAGGTTTAGAAGAGCTATGGAAAGCAAACAGGATACCAAACCTTGAGGTACTATGGGATAGAGAGAAAAAAACAGTCACAACTTGAAGAGGCAGATAAACTTAAGTTGCATGATATCTGTCTGGTTATATCCAGATTATAATTCAGGTAAGGAGGTATAAGGAACACCGTGAAAAGGGGGGCATTTGGTGATTAAGAGACAACTTTTCCACAGAATACAATGTGTTTATTTTAATCTCTTCAGTGGTGATTATTAAAAAATACCTTAAAAGTCCTCTGTTTAAGATTATACCATGACTTTAAGTGAAAATGGTCTGCACCAAATTTTCAATTTTAGGTAATAAAATATTTATGTCTGTAGCTTTTCTATTTTCATTGCAGATGACACTCAAATTGCGCATTTATACATCTTTACTATTTCCACCTTGCCAGAGAAATCACACAAATAACACCTGAATAAGTAAACTGATTTTTAAATTCTCTTAAGTAAAACCAACTAGGCATCTAAAAATTAAGTATCTTAGAGGAAAGTACACTGACACAGATCCATCTCCCAGGTTTTAAAGATTACATATATGAAAAATGTGAGCTTTCTCCATTATAAGATATTTTAGTTAATAGCTCATAAAGGGCAAATACTATTCACATACAGAGACACTGATTCACATATAGTAATATAGATGCTTTAATTTATTAATTGTTATTCACATCACTTGGATTTGCTAACTTCAGATTTTTTAAAGTCAGATCTCATAAATTAAAAGACACTTTAGAATGTTTATGCTATACCTGGATATTGTCATTTTACTTTTTCAAACTTCTAAAAATCAGTATCTCACTAGGGAGGCAATCAGTTAGAATGCAACCTAGTGGGGAAATCCTGCATTTGCTCAATGTCCATAGCTTTTACACAGTTCCAGATGTTCACTACATTAATAATGCACTAACTCAAAACCTCTTTTTGAAACTTTAGAAAGTGCAAATTGCATTAAGACCTCTTTGCCCTCATTAATGGTATTGTTACAATCCCAGTCCTCTGGAAAATGTTTTTTGGCATGTGTTTAACTTATCATATTGCCATTGACTCACTTTAAGAGCCAGTACTCAAGTCTTAATGCTTTTAATAGTCCTGCCTAAACAGACTACCATCTTTTGTAATATTATTCACGTAATTTATTTCACGGGTAAAACCTTCACATTTTTCCATCTGAAGAGGATTCTTCATTATGAATTATCTTAGTACATGAAGTACAAATATTTAAGAAATGTTTACTTTTAGTCAGTTGACATGTACCCACAAGTGGCATGTGTTACAAATAAAATACAGTTCCCTTTTAAAGAGTAATACAAATGGAAAATAAAGTAGTAGTAGTGTTTTTATAACCTTTTTAGTTATAGTTCAAATGGGTATACCCTTAACTCTTGCTGTATTTAAACAAAATATAAGAAAACCAAAAATATGAATTTCTATTGAAACAACTTTCTATAATTTAGCTATTTAGTAATATCTGACTCAGCAGATTCACCCTCAGAGGCTGGGTTATATTTCAGGATCAAACTTTCAACCAATAAAGATACACTCAGCAGTGCACTTTGAGAAATAATATAGAGGACTACTATCCTGAAGTGAAAGTAAGATCCCTTGAGATTGTTGGCCATCTAAACAGAAATGAAGGATCTTACTGATCCTTCTATAAAGGAGCATTTCCTCTCAACAAAGTGATAAATGGCACATTTATTTACATAGGCACTTATTGATAAATTCTGATAAAAATACACCATATTTAAAATGTAAAAATTTCAAATTAAATGGAATTTCAGAAATATCGCATGCATTTCCTCATGACAATCTACTTGTTGAAGTCTCTTGAAAAGAAAATAAGAAGCCCTTATAGGTATTTATGTATGGAACAAATTCTTAATTCTTTGAAACATGTTGTCTGAATTTTCTGCTGATTCATCAAAGTCTGAAATACCATTTGGATAAAATATATATATTTGATTATACTGCTATTTCAGAGTCAAGAACTTTTGTTGTCTAAATGAAAAAACATACTCACCCAAATTCATCTGTATGTTTTACTCCTTACCTGAATAGATTAACTGTGGGCAAAAAGAGGCAACCCGGGGCCGGCTCGATAGCCCAGTGGATAGGGCGCCGGCATACCACATGGGAGGCCCTGGGTTCGATTCCTGGGGACCTCTCCTAGCGGGCAGACCGCCTTGAGAATGGCAAGCCGCCATGGGCGGGCCAGAGCCACCGTGGGCAGGGCAAGAAGCTGCCACGGACAGGGCAAGAGCCGCCACGGGCAGGGCAGGTCGCCCGCGGATGGAGCGCAGCCAGCCACCCGCGAACTGAATCAAGCGCCGGCCGTGAATGGATGCAGAGACCGCCCACAAGCGGGGAAAGCCGCGCCTGCGCAGTGACCACTCTCGGCGCGTCGCCGCAGCGGGGGGAAGGGGAGATATGTAATAAAATAAATAAATCTGTAAAAAAAATAAATAAATAAATAAATCATCTGACCGCAGATTTTAAGAGTTACTACAAATACGTGGAAGCAAACTCTCCAAAACTTCACCTGGCTTCTACGACCTGATTGCCCCTGCCCATTATTTGCCACCCCTCCCTCATACGGTCATCTTAATCAGCCCCCATTCTCTGCAAGAAGAGAGACGGGACGCAACTTTGGGAAACCTTGACGATTCTTTCATTCAACACCCGATTCTGATCAAGATGGCCTTTATTTCCTTAAGCATGAATAAATATGTTTTTTATTGAAGCTTATTAAGATAAAACGGTGATTATTTCCACAGCTAACCTAACTTGTCTTTTCCAAACACAAAAATAACAGAAATTCGATACATTTTAAGAGCTTCACAAAGAATTATTCCTACATTTTAATCATTTTAACATATTGAAACCACTGTTCCAAATTCTCTAGCCGTTAAGGAGCGTGTGGTTAAAAACTGAACAAACACCATGCGGACAATGCCTAGAATGTCAGTGTCACACTCAGGAGAATCATAAATCTCTCTCTTCCTAGAGAGGGCTAATATTTACCAATTACACCACCCTCTGCCCCAAGAGCCATATTTACAAGATTGTCTGCCCCGAGGCCTAATAAATTGAAACAAATTAGACTTGTTTAAATTGGTTAAAGAATCAGTGACTGACCTAATTCCAACAATCCAATTCCAATAAGGACTCTCCCACCAATCATACCTGCTGTCCAGTCTCCAGGCAGAGAGAGGCAGCAGCCAGCAGTGCACTCTGTCTGTCCATAGCCTTCGTAAAACTGGGTCACCAAGAGATGAAACATTATTACAAGGGGGACAGTCGTACCTTTGCCGAAGAGCAAAAGTAATTAAGTTCTTCTAACTCCTAAATAACGGCTGGCTGTGGTGAAATCTCCTGCCACAAGACTGAAGTTTGACTTCCCATAGCACCCAAGCGTCTTCACCAGCACCTCAAGCACCAGCCATCGTCCTTGTTCACCTTCTACTTAACCTCCCGTGGGCAGCAAGAGAGGGCCGCTGTGCCAGGTCCTGCTGTGCCCAGGTAGGCAGGGACAGCTCATGGCTCTGCCCCACACAGGTTCACTTGTCACCAAGTCCCTGCTATCTCCCCGCCCCCTTATATGACATTCTCTGCCTGGTTTTCAGGTTGGTTTATTATTTATGATCTGCTCTCATTCTGACTCCAAAGGCATATTTTGTGCCTTAACCTACAGAAGAGTGTAAACAGTGAACATAAGCACATCTTCCCTTGCCTAGGTAAACACACACACACACACACACACACTTCTTTCTCTCAGGAACCTAGGAATGACATGATCTTCCAAACAAATTCAGATACACACAAGACGGTAAACACGACTTTTCCTGAATAAGATCACTCTGCATTATAAAGCCTGGGATAATCAGCTGACGTGAAGTCCCACCTCACCTGGCAGCCAAGTGCCGCTCTCAGAAACGTCAGCACCGTGGCAGATACTGGCGCAGCTCCGGTGACCATCAACCTCACTTTTCCTCCCAGACTTGACTTTCCAGGTGGGGAGAGGGGAGAGAAAAATTGTGTTAAAAATCTGGAAGCAGGAGGTCTGTGTGGCATCCCCAGGTCCTGATCCACTGCATCCTCCAGAGGACGGTGCTCAGAGACCCGCACAGGTGCTCACGGGACAGGACGCACAACTGCAGTTTGTTCTGCCCATGACCAGTCCATTGATTCTCAACAGGTATGGAAGTCAGTCAAGACATCTACTTAAAGGTATTTTAAGGAATTAGAAAAAGAGTGTGCTGGATTGGTGGCAACTAACACAATTTTGGCATTTTGTTGGCCATATTACTACATGTCCTTTTATAACCCAAGCCTAAAAATGTGCTTCAAGACGGACATACTTGCTCCAGAAAAGCTTAACACAATGGAGAAACAGAAAGACACCCTGAATCCTTTTCACCCACAGATGGTTACCATACCATTTAGACTTTTCTTGGATAAATCGAAAGCTGATTTAATGGCTTTATCCTTAAGTTTTAGAAATATATCAGGATTAATGAAAATATTGCATTCTCTCCCACACCTCCATACTTATCTTAAAAAAAAAAAGGCTCCCACAGAAAATCTGAAACTAATTAGTATATAGAAGAAATAATCGTGTGAGCCCATTTGTTACCTGTATTTTGTGGAAGATTAGTTTATCCCACAGGCTGTTGTTTCTAATGATGCCACTACGAAGCTCTGCTTCTTTCCTCTTGGAAGCAAAGTCCAACAGCCACCGCTTCAGTGTGGTGTTCGCTTGTCCAAAAATCTAATGAGTCAAGAAAGAAGAAGGTTCTCAGAGAAGCGAGAAGCCAAGCCTTAAAGCAGTGCTAAAACTGCCCAGTCCAAATTCACTCTGAAGACTGCCCCTCCACACACTGGTCTTGCCTCAGCAGGATACAATGGCTCACCACAGAAGGCCGGAGCTCTGCTGGCCCCCGCCTCGGCCCGGTCACCTTGCTCAGTGCGGTTAAGTAAGTAATACTTTACATGTGCAGGGGGCTTTACAAATAATAAAACCATTTCATGGTGAGCATTTTCAGGTGGTCCAGTAGGCAACTTCATGAGAGAGAAAGCCAGGGGCAGGAGGCAGTAGTCTCTTTTACAGATGAGAAAACAGAGGCTCCGAGTGTTTACTGCAAAATGACCATGACCTCCCACCTTATGCCTGTACTGTGCCCTAAAAAATTTTTTTTGTCTTCTGTCTCTTTGTTTTTTTTTTGTTTGTTTGTTTTTGTGCCTTAAAATTTTAAAAGTATGTTCTCACATCATCCTTACCATCAACTCTGTGAGATAAATGTACTCTAATTTGACAGATAAGCAACCTGCAGTTCTGAGAGAGTAAAAGGAATGTCTATGGTCTCGCAAAGGGTGCATGGGTGAGCCCGATTCAAGCCTCTGACCCTGAGACCAGTGCTCTACCCTCCCCACTTTGCCACCTGGAACTTACTCGGTCAAACATCCGGTTCAGCAATCTTGGGACCACAGGAAAGACAGTGGGTTGTAGCACCTTCAGGTCATCCATAAGTAGCCTGATATCTCCTTGGAAAAATCCTATTTTAGCTCCATGACACAGCATTACACACTACAGAGGTAAATGGACACAGCAAAATATTTTTATCGTCGCAACAGTGGTCATACAAAACATAAAACAAACAGGACTTCAGTTTCAATGTTGCAGACCAGTTTCCAGAAATCCTGAAGTTACTGGCTATAAGTGGTTTAAATGTTTTGTCTGCTTTCTCAGGTCACTATAACATGGAAATGTGGCATTTCTCTTGATCATCTTCAAGATTAAGAGGTTACTATGAAAGCAGCTGTTTTCAGTGATGATCACAGAGGTTCTGCTGATTTAACCTCATGATCAATGAATGACATGCTGAATGAGTGACAACTTATTCCAGAAACAAAAACTTTACCTGCCTACAGTCCAAGCTTACAAGAGCCTCACTTTCCTTTATTTGAATTCGACTAAAATTTTCCGAAAAGCCACTGAATACGTTGATGTTGAAACATTAGGGCACCTAACACCAGAGTGGGTTGCCATTTGGCTATAATCTGCTGCATGACTTTTTCCCCCTGTTTAATCCAAACTGCACTGGGAAGCGATATGTACTTGACAAAGAGTTGTCCATTAAAAATTTTTAAAAAGTGAGAGTCAAAAGATGATACAATGGAAGTACAAATTATCTCAGCCTTGAAAGCAGAAGCCACTAGAAAGGTACACCATGGTTTACATTTTAAAAATTAAAGCTCAGGAGGCTTCTGTAGGGTGGGGCCTGCCTCCCAGGCACGCCTCTGAAACTATACTTAGGTACACACTGTCCATTATCAACTCACTTGAGATCACCTTATAAATTCACAAAATCTCCTGAGGTGTGCAGGAAGTAGATGTAACAGATGAAGAGGAGACCAATGATCCTTGATCCTTTAGGGGCAAGAGAATCCTAGAGGGCAGCAGGCAGTCAAAGGGTCGGCTCTCTACTGGTCACCTCTCTTTCTCCAATAGCTAGCTCAGGGCCTGGCACATTGTTGGCACCCGAGAAATAGTTGTTAAATGAATGGATGGTGCCCACAGTCTTTCCTATCATTACACAATCCAAAATTGTCCAAAAAGGAAAAAAGACGGTTCTTGGTCAGATTAATCACACAGGTGTGTACAGGGAGTCCAGGCAACGGTCGGCTAAAGATCATCCTACTTTCACAAAGGCCCTTAGAATGCTGAATAAAAATTCATCTTCAGTTTACTTGTATATTATGAACAAGCACAATGAAAAAAATAGAGACTTCTCACAGCACAGAAGACTCAGTAGGCTTTGTAGGTTTGCTTTAATAAAAAGTCTACATTTACAGTTAATCTTCCTTGAATCATATCCACATTAGTATCTTCAAAAGTCTGAGCTTCTAATCTTTAAACGAACAATTAAAGTTCAAGTAGCCAGACCCAGAAAAAAAAAAAGAGTATACTTTTAAATAATCAGCTGCATTTCCAAAATGGGGCTAAGCAAAGAATTATCTGTAGGAATGACAGTCTGCACATCAAACTTACCGTCAGTAGTTGGTCAAACATGTGTGCAAGTGGTAAATACGAAATGTGTGTGTCACTGGGATTCAACTCAAGCACTGTCTGTAAAACACAACAACTTAACATAACACAAACTAAGCAAGAAAGCAAAGAAAGCAAGATTAAATGCCTACCTCTACTATTCTCTCAAACATATGGGCGAGAGGCAAGAAAGATATCAAAATATCATCTGGGCTAGGATTGACCACATTCTGTAAGCAAAGACACCAGCAAGAGAGAAAACAATTAAGATGTCGAGTAATTTTCCCATTTATTTCAGAGCACATAGTACCTTAACATTAAGGAGAAAGAGCCTTTGCTAATGGTCTGCATTATTTCTCAGTAAAGAATGAAAAGACAATCAAAACTTTAATAATTCAAGTACAGTGGAATATATGAGGTCATTCCAAATAACAAATAACAAAGTAAATCCATTCAGATTTTATTCAAAACAAGGAAAATTTTGCCCCAAGTGGGATGTTAAGGGATTATGTGCTCTAATTATTTAGCGATTCAAAATTATAGCATACCATGGCCCAGAAAGCTCAATTTCACCTTAAAGTAAAAACTCTAAGATCCATTCCAACATAAAAGAGCATAGTATGTTGCAAAGGGGAAGGGGGAAAGCAGATAAGAGAAACTGGATTTCATTATAAAATAAAGGCATCTAGAGTATTTGATTTCAACATTTTTACTTTACCCCAAGAAAAATATCCTAATTTACTTAATGCAAGCTCAGATCCCAAACTAAGGCATCTGCTTTCCTGCAAAATGCTGATCATGATGAGCCCATGCCCAGTCTAAGCTTGGACGGGAGGTTCCCCATCAAGGCTCAGAAGGGGCCTTATGTGGGGTAGGCACACTGAGACTTTGTACAGAATGATGTTCTCTTAATAATAACATAAAGAATTCTGGCCAAGACACTAGGCTGCCAACTGCAGCTGCTGCCGCTCCAACAAGAAATGAGGCAGAGGCCAAGTTGCCCAGGGGGTGAGGTACCCACTTCTGAGCGATGCCCCACCTTCCCTAAAGGTGGGCTATTTCTCAGAATAATGTCATAGTAGGTGAAAACACCAGGCCTGAGCAAACACGGCAGCCCCAGAAGCACGTGGTGTAGGCTGAGAATGCTGTAATCTTGGTTTAATTTTATTCTCCCAACTACATAGTTCTCAAAATGAACTCAATAACATCTTTATTTTTCAATTTTCTGATTTAATACCAAAAAAATAATGTCTACTAGAATGATCAGAAGTTTTAAAAACCTGAGAATAACCTTTGATATATTATAACTGAGTTTAAACAAAGTCTTGTAATCACTTGCCTCAGGGAACCATCTTAAAAGTTTTCTCTGAAGGCCAATTAGAAAACTAAAATTTCACTTCAGTAAGGTATTCAATGTTGAACTCTGTTTACAAAGTATATACCAGAAAGGGTCTTTGGGATTAAGAAACCAAATAAGCAACAAGTTCTCTCAAAGACCAACATTCTGCAGCCACCACAGATGTCCATTCTCCAAAGGCACTAAACAGAATCCCACCACAAAAATTAAGTACTGAATATACCCAAGAGATTGCAAAAGTAAATTATAGAAAATATGAAAAAAGTATGAGGGGAAGGCATTATATTGTTAAAGCAGTACCTTTTAAAAAGGCAAGTTTGAAACATATTGTTGGCTAGCAAATGTTAAGACTAGGAAACTAATTGAAGTTCGAGGCTTTCATCTTGTCATAAAATGGAAGTCAAATTGACTAAAATAAATAAAAAATTTTAAAACTTTAACAACATCTCACATTTCATTACTAACATTAAGAAACTATTTTCCCAATATTGGAGCAGTAAATAAAAGCATAAGAGAGCCGTATCTTTGTCCATTCCTGGAACTCTTTATAGGAGAGTATCTAAACAGTGTCACAATATAACAATGTAACAATTGTAGCAAATTCTGTCAATTCACCTTAACAGGCACAAACAACAGTTGGGCATTAGGTCTGCAATAGAAACAATGTGAGAAGGTGGTCTTAGGCCACATTAAAGTTTACTGTATTTCAGACAGGATTCTAAACACAGTGTGGACCTAACATGGTCTCAGCTTTACCATTTTCATTCTGGGGCCTAAGGCCAACTAATGAATATGAAAAAGATGACAATGACCAAAAAGTTTACCTCGGTCACTTTCACAAAAGCTGAACAATTGCAAATTATGTTTTGATGAGTGATCAGTGCTCCTTTGGGATTGCCTGAGGAACACAGAGGAAGCAGAACAAAGTTAGTAAATGAAACTCCTTTCAAGAATGACAGAAATTGGGGCTGGCTGTATAGCCCAGTTGGTAGGGCGCCGGTTTACCACATAGGAGGCCCCGGGTTCAGTCTCCGGGCCTCCTCGAACGGGCAGACCACCTCGAGAAGGCAAGCCAACAAGGGTGGGGCACGCCGCCGCGGGCAAAGGCAAGCCCCTGCGGGCTAGGGCAAGCCCCCACGAGCAGGCGGGCCGCCGTGCAGGTGAGCTGACCCGGCAGGTCACCCCAGCAGGGGGAGACAAGCAGACACAGAGGAACACAGAGAAAAATGAACACAGCAAGAACAAGCAAAAAGGGGGGATGTATAATAAATTAAAATAATAAATCTTTAAAAAGAGAATGACAGAAATTAAAGAGGTCACAAAACCCTGTGTAATTAGGGTTTCAAACATCCCATGAGAGCTGACTGTTGAGTAACAAATTCCTATAAGCTGGCAGTCTCCACCACAGGACTGTCACAGCCATCTTGTGAGCCCTCTCCCTCTCTGCACAGTGGCCACTCTTAAGGAAAAACCGATCACACCAGTTCAAAAGAAGAGGCCACGGTCCCAAACAATAAGATCACTGCAGTGGGTGCTGGACAAGACGGTATGGCATGTGCTATCAGCATTCTTAGAAAGTCTCGGGCTGATGAACTTTCCCTTAAGGATGTTTTGGAAGATAAACGCAGAGGAGAAATGGATCTGCAGCATGGAAGCTTGCTTCTTCAAGATACCTAAAGATTACTCTGTGACTGTTGATTGTGGTGGTAACTGCAGAAGTCTGTCAGCAAGCTGGGAGAGTCGTCTCAATTTGGTGCAGAGGAACGTTAACATCTTCAAATTCAGTATTCCTCAGATTGTCAAATACAGTCCAACTGCATCATTAATTGTGGTTTCCAGGCCAGTGGACATTTTAACATATGTAACCCAGAAACGAAGTGGATTGCCCAAGAACTGTGTGATTGGAAGTGGGTGCATATGTACTAGATTTTGTTATCTATGGCTGAAAAACCTGGCATTCATTCCAGCAGCTGCCATGGACGGATTCTAGGAGAACATGGTGACTCAAATGTGGCTGTGTGGAATGGAGTGAATGTGGCAGAAGTTTCTCTCCAGGAACTGAATCCAGAAATGGGAACAGACAATGACGGTGAAAACTGGAAGGAAGTGTGTAAGATTGTTTGGAAGTGCCTATGAAGTCATCAAGCTAAAAGGATATACCAACTGGGCTATGGGCTTAAGTGTGGCTGATTTGATTGAATCTATGTTCAAATATCTATCCAGGATTCATCCAGGGTCAGCAAGGGTGAGGGGATGTATGGCACTGAGAATGAAGTCTTCTTGAGCTTCCATGTATCCTGAATCTTGGGGATTAACCAGTGTTATCAATTAGAGAAGAGTGCAGATACCCTCTGGGACATTCAGAAGGAGTAAACGACCTGTGATATCTGAGTTCTATGCTGTAGAAATTTAAAAATGAAAATGTGATTAACTTTGAGCCATTAGTTATCATCCATGTACATGGATCATAGTTGGCTTTTGTCTTCCTAAACAGGTGAATTTAGGCCCACAGAATCAAAGCCAATGCTTGGTTTAATGCTTGCAATATGAGCCCTTGAACAAATAAAATTAACTATTTTTTTAAAAATTCCTAAGAAACCTGAAATCGTTTAAATGCATTTCATATTAATAAACAATCTATTAATACGGACAAGATTTAGAAGATGTAGTTAGCAAAAAGAGTAGAAAGACTAGGGATTTTACTCTTGAAACCACTGATATAGCTTGTCTGAGGAAGACTGGTGAATCTAATGTCATCTTTAATAAACATATTTGAGAAAATATATGACTCTCTCAGATTGTGAAGGTGTCTTACAGAGCAACAAGACGTTGCTAGAACTACTTCAGTCTCTTCTTCTTTCTATGCATCTAGAGTTCATGGAGAAATAATCCAGAGAGAGAGAGAGAGAGAGAGAGAGAGAGAGAAAGAGAGAGAGAGAGAGTGTGTTGGGGGGATGGTGTAAAACTATAAACTACTTAGGAGCAATCCCATTTCACCCACTACTTGCCTGTAGTTCCACTTGTGAAACAAATTACTGCAAGATCTTCAGGTACTGGAGGCTAAGGCAGATTGAAAAAAATGGTTCAAATCAGAATAGAAAAGAAAACTGGAACCCAAAAGGTATCATCCAAGATAATACTAGTCTCCAAAATAACTAAACGACAGAGAGGGTTTTGGAAAATTCTGATATAATGTACTTACCTTGGGCTTCCGTCTATTGACTCTTCCCAGGTCCTTAATTAGAAGAAGAAAAAGAAATCTTAAATGGAAATGTTTTCTAAATGTAAAGAATAAGGTCACATTAAGACACTTAAGGTTGACTTTACTGTGAGGTTCACCCACAGACTCACAAACAAGCACACTCTTCAATTTAAATAAACTATGGCAATTTTAATTAACCCAAACCAAAATATTTATCCATTGTTCTAATAAGTCATTTTCCAGTTGTCTTTTCTTATGTAAAACTATACAAATGGTCTTTGAAATAGGATTTATCCAAAAAACCATAATCAAATCTTGTAAAATGTATTGCTCGTCCCCATGCTCCTACTTCCTATTATGGTTTTTAACAAAAGCTGTTCTTAACCATAACCAAAGAACCGTAGATACTCTGCACTCTCCCCGAACCAGAGCCCGGCACTGATAACTCATCAGCCATTTTGCATAACTGCATCTTCAAGTTGGTGGTGGTCGGGGTGGGGGGTGTAAGCAGGAAACAATCTCAGCCAGATTTAAATGTTAGTCAGCTTGGAGAGTCTCAAGTATTTGTACTTCCCACATGTAGCCTATGGTCCACAGTGGTGTTTAGGAGAAAGGGTCTGGGAGCCTCCAATTACAAAACAGGCCCTTACAGAAGATCTAAGACCACTCACTGAATGGACAAGAAGGCTAAGAGTGATAGATGCGGGGGTGGCTGTAGCCAGTGGATAGGGCGCCGGTTCACCACATGGGAGGCCCTGGGTTCGGTTCCCGGGGCCTCTCCGAGTGGGCAGACCGCCTTGAGAAGGCAAGCCGCCATGGGCGGGGCAAAAGCCACCGTGGGCAGGGCAAAAAGCCACCACGGGCAGGGCAAAGCTGCCACGGGCAGGGCAAGTTGCCCGCGAGCAGAGCAAAGCTGCCGGAGAGCGGGGCAGGCCGCCTGCAAGCGGGTGGGGCCAAGGCGCGGTGAGCTGACTCAGCGCGTCGCCGCAATGAGGGGGAGACAAAGCAGACACAGAAGAACACAAAAATGGACACAGCAAGAACAAGCAGAAAGGGTGGGGGAAGATGTAACAAAACAACAAAAAAAGACTGATAGATGGATTTCTGGGGTGCTGCATTTCCCAATTGCTACTAAGGGTTCATTTTGATGTTTAATAACATTAAAGACAGTTTTGGTGACCACTGTAATTTCTATTAATTTTTCAAAAGGAACTATTTACATTTTTTTCTATTAATATCGAACAAGCTTGAGTATGGAGGGCATATGCCTATCGTGAAATGGAAGTCAGATGGGCATATTCAGCTCTCAGTGAGTATCTGTCCAGCATACAGTTTTAAACAGTCTTTAATGTTAATCACATTTTAAATCATATCCCTAACAGACCACTGATTAAAAAACAGAAACACTTTTTAAGTTCACAACTTTTACGATATACTTACTACTTATGTATGGGCACGTATGTATGATATACTTCAATAAAACTTTATTAAAAAAAAAAAAGGGAGAGAGAGACTTGGCGTGAGAGGGAGAGAGGAAAGACTGGAGTCCCTAATGCCTCATGACCTCAGATCAACTCAGGCCCCAGGTCAGATACAGCAGCCAGGCAGGATGGAGTCTGGCCCCCGCACCAAGCAAGGGCAGACATGGAATTAGTTCTCTGCAGCAGGTTCCAAGTGCCGACGCCTCACCCAGCTTGGACAAAGACACTTGAGGTGTGGGACTGACAAAGCAATGCTAGCTGGATGTCTGGCCTAGAGAATCTGATGGCTATTCGTTTAATGGTGGCATTTTAATAATAATATTACCTATGGTACCAATTATGAGCACAGAAAGTGGACTCTTGTGTATACCCCTATTGTGAACACCTTGCGTTGGTGTGGTAGAAACTCTATTTGCTGCATGATTTTTCTGTAAACCTACAACTTCTCTAATAAAAAATAATTAAATATTTTTTAAAAACCAGAAACACTGACATTCAAATAGAAGTAAATGAAGTGCTAAAGCAATGATAATTTTGCATTCTTTTTTTAAATACTCTTTTTTTGGGGGGTGCTCTTCTGTCCTGGATCACCTGGCCCTCTTTCCCTTCCTCTTACTGGGTCCCAAGCCAACCTTGTAAGTTCTCCAGAGGCAGCAAGCAGCCTAGGTCCTCTCACAGGGGAAACAGACTTTAGACCAGGAATGCACAGCAGTGAGTTAGAGCCCCATGCATACCCAGGCCCAAAGAGCAAAGTCCATAGAGATTCAGGGCAAAACAGGTGCTGCTAGGGAGTGCAGTAAACAAGAGGGCCCCTGGTTGGGGCAGAGAAAAACTGAGGCAGAATGGTGGTGGCCGAGCGCTGCACTCACTCAAAGCCGTTCCTGTTGGTGGACTCCCTAAATGCAGAGCACACTTTTCTGGAAGGACCCACATTTCTGGGTTGACCCCAACTGTCTCCCTAGGGCAGTTTAAATACTCTTTATCCGATCCAAAGTTCCACTCATCTGTTCAAAATTCTTACATAGTTTCTTGAGATCTCTCATACTTCAAAAACTGATGTTAGAGAACATAAAGTGACAATTATATGCAACTTCGCTTTTAATTTGTTGGAAATAAACATTATCCAAATTAGAGAACTATGCTGCCAAGAAGGTTTCACAGTCTAAAACCTTATTTATATCATAATTTAGGAAAAAAATATAGCAATTGTAAAAATAAATGAATTACTACTGTTAGGCTTAAAATGCAAAAAAATCTTACCTCAAAAAAGAAAAAAAAAAGAAGCGTAAACAAATAATGGTAAATGTATAGAGGGATGAAGAGACTGAAAAATTTGTGGTAAAGCATATATATTAAAATGTTAATTGTAGAATCCAGATAGTGTGTATATAGATCTTCACTGTACAATTCTTTCAACTTATCTGTATATGTGAAAACATTCATAATAAAGTATTGGGAAAAATGCAAAAGTTCCAATTATCATTGTTTCTATTTCTGATCTTGTAACAAATAGACATTAATGAAAAGCCTGATCACAAAACCAACCAATACATTACTCTTGAATTCATTTGTTAAAAAATTAATCTTTTGCTTATAAAATTTAAAAACTACAAAAGCATCATACTAAACATGAAAATGCTCAACAGTCTTTTATAAGTAAAGCATTAATATAAACTTTACATTACAATCCTTACTCATGTACTCATCTTAATAATTTTTTATCTCAAAATTACTTCAGGGGAGCAGATGTAGCTCAGTGGTTGAGTGTCTGCTTCCCATGTACGAGCTCCCGGGTTCAATCGCCAGTACCGCCTTAAAAAAAATTACTTCATTATATAGCAATTAAAATTTTTTTAAAAATTAAAATAATTTAAAAAATTTCCTCTCTGTGTGTGTGTGTGTGCATGTCTTGGTGAAGGAGAAGGGGAAAGTGAGGGGAATGGGAAAGAGATTATATTATTTTCAAAGGCATTTACAAGTTAAAAAAAAATTAAAAGTAAGGAAATGGGAGGTAAAAAGAGAGTTATAAACTTGAGTTAACAATTGAGCACCTACTGCACCTCGCTTGTGTCCGGCATGTGCACATGTGTGTATATGTGTAGGGCAAAATGGTTCTAGTGGAAAAACTGACAGTTTCCCTATGACAACTAGGTTTCCCAGGTAATATAAGATTCTATAAACCCTTCTTGTAGCCTCAAATTCCTTGCAGAAGGAAGAAAATTATATAAAAAAATTTAAAACCCTAGTTATATCAATTAAAATTATTTATTATATAAAAACACATGCTCTAGCCTATTATTCCCTATGAAGTATACATAAAAAGATACTCCTATTGCCAGATTCCTTGGATTGAACTCCAATCCAAGTCCAACTGGGAGAATCAGACTCTTCTACGATCTAATATCTAACAGCCGATTTAAATATAAAAATTTTCCTAGAATGCTGACCTTTAAAATTGTGACTAATGTAAATCTTAAGAAATGTAATATAAAATACAACCAAATGCAATGTCTACACTGAAAGTTCACCACGTCGCTACAAAAGCACCCTGGTAGAGGTGCAGGTGTAGCTCAGTGGTTGAGCACCAGCTTCCCACATACAGGGTCCCAGGTTCAATCCCAGGTTCTGGTACCTCCAAACAAAATAAAAATAAAATAAACCACCCTGGTAAAAGGTTAATATGTCAGATTTCTATATCTGGTTCCATTTTAGAGACTAATTAGTCAGTAAAAGACATGAAAGCCTCAAGAGAACATATAAACTTAAATTTCCACATGTCTGAATCTGAAATTCACATTTCCAACATTTATTGGCATGGTTTGTCAATGCTCTGGGATCAATCCTGCAGCTCATAAGAGTCAGTAGCAGAGGGATTGAGCCAATGTGATTTTTGGACACAAGTAGGTATAAGAATAAATTCAATTTCATCAAGCCAGGCACTTAACATTTTTCCAAGCCAGTTAAGCCAGTGATGAGTTGACACACGGACATGCATGGAGAATATGTCTTTCCCGTAACGAGAAAGAATTTTTGCTCTCTTTCTCCCATGGGTTACTGAGATGACTGGCCGGAGTTGAGATTATGTGGTCCACATGTGAACCTAAATGCTCCCAAGGAAACCCTTAGGAGCTGGGGCAGGGCAGAAGGACTCACCTCTAGCGCCTTCAGGGTCATGATTTCCACCCCATACTCCTTGCCTCGTTCCACAAGATCAATGCCATAGGGGTCCATGAGAACTATGGTTTTAAGGCATGGGGTTAACTTATTTTCCATACCGTCTAATAAGAGTTTAGCCTTCTCTGGCTTGTCAACAAAAATCAGAGAGAGTTCGGCTGGAAAAGAAGAGATAAAATGAGGAATAATATATTTGGCACAAGACTATAATCACGACATTCTTTGACTAGAATGGCAGGTGTACATATAAATATAAAAACCCTGTCAAATATAAGCAAATATAAAGTCACTGACTCTAAGCAATAACTAGGCCGATGTCCAATCACAGATCACGGACATACCTCTGTTGATGATGTATGTGATTGCATCTGTTCCAAGAGTGTCATAGAGTGGGACGACCACCATTGAATAAGCAAAGCATCCCTGTTCAATAATCACCCACTGAACAAACAGGAAAGGTTGGGGAGAGAAAACAAGATATCATGATAGGATCACTCCGAGGACAGATTCAAAGTGCACACATTTGATAAAGCAAAACAAACATCTGGTATCTACTACCGTGCATCAGGCAACATGAGCAAGTCATAAATGAGAACAAAACACTTGTCCCGTTCCTAAAAAGAAAAGTGCAATTTGCCTGGAGAAATGAGGCACATGTGTGACAAGAGAATTAACAACACAAGAGAGTACCTGACTCAAGAGAGAGGAGAGCCCACTGTGGGCTGCGGTGGTGGTAGAAGGCTTTGTGGAGGAGGTAACTGAGCTTGTCCATTGCAAAGCCCAACTCGGGAAGACAGAGAAAGGGAAGGAGATTCCAACAGAGGGGGAATACATGAGCAAAAGCAGAAGATCTTTGAGTAGCCTGATACAGCTCAGCCATGAGGATTCCAGCAGGGAAGTGAAGAAAGACAGGGCACATGCTTAGCAGAAAAACTGTTTTCGGAAAAATTTCCCTGGAGAAGTGATGACGGAAGGAAGTGGTATAGTAACTGGTCATCTTGCCTCTAAGCTCATCAGCCATGTAGCAACTGACCTACCTAAAGGCAAATATGGCAAGATGACTCTTACTTATGATCCCTCAGCGACGCCTCATTGTCCCTGGCTGCAGTTTTCCAACGAAATCTTCTACAGAATCCTGACACTAGGCATAGATGAAGGCACAGCTGCCATGGGGAGGGAGCACAACCCACTCACGTGGCCTGGAACTGTTCTGCTGGACACTGGAATGCTTTTCAAGCTACCAGCAGGGAGGCCAAGTCCGAGCTCCATAGCAGGGCACATGAGGCCAGTGTGGCCTGGCTCTTACCTCTCCTTCCCACCTCTTATCCTGCCACTCCATTCTCCACCCTACTAAAATGCTTCATTCCCCTACACAGACATGCTGCTTGATGCAAACATGCGGTTGCTCCTGACAGTCCCTCTGCCTCCCACCCTTATTTCCTTCTAGTCGACCTGGATACCACCTCCAGGAAGCCTCCTTGACTGAGCTCCCACAATCTTTTTGTCCTGAGCCCACACTTCACACATTACTGAGGACGTATCAGTTTATGGGTCTCTCTCTCCTACTGGGTACCTCGTAAGGATCCGAGTCACTGTTATATCCTGGTGCATCCACAGTGCCTGGTAATAAACACTTGCTGAACTAAATCCTAATTATAGGAAGACGCTTCCTCCTTGAAGCAAGGAATATGTTTTCTAGTTACAGAGCCATTACAAAATTTGAGTAAAACAAAAATTTTGGATGTGTTCATGTGAATGAGTTTCACTTAAAATGAAAGGAACTAAATTCCACAAGCCTAAAGTCATAGTCTAGCTGTGGAAAAATGCTGTTTTCCACTTAGCAGTACAATAAAAGTCTAATAGACCATTCTAATTTATAAAACAGTCAGTAGTACAGGGATTGAGCCAATGTGATTTTTGGACACAAGTAGGTGTAAGAATAAATTCAATTTCGTCAAGCCAGGCACTTAAATTTTTCCAAACCCAGTTATGCCAATAATTTCTTCACTAAGACTAAAAGCAATACCTCAAAAAGGGCTTCTCATTTTAATACAATGGTTTACACAAGCACCATACATGGGCCTAAACAGCCAAATAATGATGGTGGGTCTAAATTAAGGCTGGCCTACAGTGAGGTATACTTTCCCCACTGCCTGTGATATTTTAATCTTTGTGACCTGACTGGAGAAAAAACCTCATACCTTTCAGAAGGAAAATGTAAGAGTTTATACATAATTTTTTAATGTTATTTTTCCAATCATAGAGAAGCCCTCAAAATGAAGACTTCCTTGTTAGTTATTCATTCCAAGGATTTTGTTTAGGGA
The DNA here is from genome assembly GCA_004027955.1 of Chaetophractus vellerosus. Lineage (NCBI taxonomy): Eukaryota > Metazoa > Chordata > Mammalia > Cingulata > Chlamyphoridae > Chaetophractus > Chaetophractus vellerosus. The sequence goes on from PVKH010001696.1 coordinate 26,263, forward strand.
CCTGGTTTTAAAATAATAATAAAAAAAGTAACTTTTTTTCCTCCTAAAGACTAAGAAGTTCCGGGTTTGGATTTTCATATGTGCATTTTTCTGAGGTAGAACAGAAAGCCATTTTTTTTAGTAGGGAGCAGATGACAAAATCTAATCTCAAGCAGAAGTAGCTGTAAACTCTAAGACTCACAGCTGAGAACTATGAAAACCATGTACAGAAAGTGCCTAATGGTTAATACCTCAGGTCTATTTTGAGAAAAGATGCCAATGAACTGATCTGAGGAGGTCTTGAAGCCTTTCTGGATAAGTGCTGAGCCCATACATTCTGACAATTCTTCAACCTAAAATGGGGAGGAAAAAAGTCAGTAATAGTATCAGGCAGCTGACAAGCAGTGTTGGACAGAGAAGGGGAAGACAAAGAGGTATTTGTTTATTTATACACTTTTGTAAAACAAAAAGTTTTATGCACCAGGAGTCACTATTAAGAGAGCTAATCTGTAAAACAAATTAAATCTCTTGACAATAGCTGTAGCTACAGATGTTTATATATCACGGTTCCTTATACATTTCTTTTATATATTTTAGTTTTTGTTTTTTAAATTATAACAGTAATACAGGGACACTGTAATTTTATTTTCTATTTATAAAGGACAGCAAAGTAAAGCAGCCAAAACTTATTTGGTATATGGGAGTGGATGTGGCTCAAGGGGTTGGGCACCTGCTTCCCACATGGGGGGTCTCGAGTTTGGTTCCCAGTGCCTACTTTAAAAAATTAAAATAAAAAACCAGACAACAAGCAAAAAACAAACAAAAACACCAACTCAGGGGAGCCAATGGCTCAGTGGTTGAGCACCAGCTTCCCACATATGAGGTCCTGGGTTCAATCCCTGGTCCCAGTACCTAAAAAAAATATATATATTGGGTACAAACGCAGAAACAGCAACTTCTTTGAGACACCTAAAAAACTGTGAACCCTTATTACCAGGCTCCACAATTTCATTCTTGAGAATTTATTCTTAGGGATTAATTTAATCTTAGAAGGGGGTTAAAAAAAATCCCTACGTATCAAACTCTGTATTTCAAAATATATCTACAGTCTCAAACTCTGAGGGGGGGGCGGATAAAAAGAGCAATGGCTGGATCGTTGTGTAAATGATGGTAAACCTCTGAAAAAATGTTATAAATCCAGTAAATATTACAATCATGAAAATGAAAGTTCAGGAGAACTTTATAACAATGTTAAGTAAAGTAAGCAAATACAAAAATGCATACTATCATTACAACTAAGTGAAAACAGGCAGATTCACAAGATTTAGACAGGATTATATGCCGACATCCTCTCACCACACTCACTCCAAGTTAACTAAAAATTCTTTTTTTAAATCTTAAAATTTGGAGGTTTTTTTTTTGTTGTTGTTCAATTCTCAGCTGGTGAATTCTCCAGGGTACTTTCAAAGCTCATGCATACACACAGGAAAGAAAGCCAAAGCCATCCCTGCCCTGGAGCCCTGCTGTTCCTGGCAGAGAGCACCATCCCCCTCAGCCTTTCCTACAGGAGCCAGAGGTGACACTGGTGAGGACACAGAGAGAATAACATGCTCATTACCTTCACTTTCCACTGACTATTTCGCAACTCCTGCCTACATTTAAAGGATCCTAACTTGTGAACTGTCTGCATTTGTTTGCCGAGCTTAACAGAATATACGCACATTTACAGTTTTGGAAAAAGGTTTCCTACTATTCTTCACGCAGCCTCAAAGGGGATTCTAGCCCCCAAAACGTCAGAATCACTGGGCTAGTGAAAAAAATGATTTAAATGTACAACCCCGAAGTTGGCTTCAGTTAAGTCCAGTTTTATATCTTGGCCAGACTCTGACTGAAATGCACAATACACAGAGATCAACACCTTCAGAAACCCCAACGATTTTCAATCTGCCTTGAACATCCAGTCTGACGGGGCGCGTGTCTTCTCTCTTCCCGCCAACAAATACAGCAGAAGGAAACCGGAGAGCAGCAGAGGGTTCTCTGAGCCCTTAAGACCATCATACAATGTCAAAGAAACTGTTTTGATGCCACTTGTGATGATGAGGCATCTAGGAGACTACTATTTGGGTGGCGAACTATTTGGGTCTGGGAAGGCAGGCTTGACAACTGTCACCTGAGATACAGCTCTTTACTCCTACCTGGGCAAGATATGGTAAGCTCTTCCACCTTCTCCCTCTCTTGAAAGAGGTTAAAAGTTATCCAAACAAAGCCTTTGGCATTTTTTTGACCCTCAAAGGTAGAAAGGGAACAACAAGATATGTGTCCCTCTAGGGACGACCACCTAAGCACTAGCCCAGAAATATGAGGCCTGGGAGCTCCAAAGGACAACCCCCTACACACACACACCCCAAAATGCACTGGCTACTAAGAACATCTTTTTTTTTGTTTTTAATCTTATTGAAATTTATCATTCATACATGAACGTACATAAACAATAAGCATATAGTAAAAGTTGTGAGCTTACAAAACAAACACACACAACATCATACAGGCTCCCATACCTTGCACTTGTGAAACATGTGTTACAAATATGAAGGGGCATCATCAAAGTATTACTACCAACTGTAGTCCCTATATTACATTTGCATTTTCCCCCTGATCCACTCTATTAATTTTTTTTTTGAAGAACATCTTCTACACAAAATTCCAGGAGGAAGTGCATTTGCATTCATGAGTGTCACGGGATTACTACTGCTCTGCTCCCCCCAGAGCAGGGGGAAGCCTGGGGGCAGAGAGCCCTTTCCTGGCCTGCTGCCCTGCAAACAAGGGCAGCAAAGCCGACACTTCCAGCTGCTCCTGCACGTCCTCAGGGCTCTACTTGGACTCATGACCGGAAAAAAAAAAAAAGGCAGTGCCTTCCTGCTCTGCTACCTGCTGTCTAAAACTACCATTTTTTAAAAATAGTATTTATCTTTTAAATTAATTAATTAATTTTTAAAAGATACACAGATTACATAAATGTTACACAAAAATTTCAGGGGTGGGCCCGGCTAGATAGCTCAGTGGATAAAGAGCTCGCCGGTGTACCACATGGGAGGCCCCGGGCCCGGGTTCGGTTCCCGGGGACCTCTCCGAGCGGGCAGACGGCCTTGAGAAAGGCAAGCCGCCGTGGGCGGGCCGGAGCCGCCGTGGGCAAGGCAAAAAGCCACCACGGGCAGGGCGGAGCCCCCACGGGCATG
>PVKH010001697.1:0-29470 GCA_004027955.1 Chaetophractus vellerosus
AAAAGCCTTGCCTGTGCAGTGATCACTCTCGGCGCGTGGCCGCAGCGGGGGGGAGGGGAGATATGTAATAAAAATAAAATAAATCTTTAAAAACAAAAAAAGTGAGGAGAGTGATATTCTTGTCTTGTTCCCAATCTCATTGGGAAAACTTTCAGTCTTTCTCCACCGTGTACAATAATGGCTGTGGGTTTTTCATATATGCACTTTATCATATTGAGAAATTCTCCTTCTATTCCTATCAGGAAAAGGTGTTGTATTTTGTCAAATGCCTTTTCTGCATCAGAAATGATCATGTGATTTTTCTTCTTCAATTTATTCATGTGGTGTATTACACTGTTTGATTTTCTTATGTTGACCCACCCTTGCATATCTGGTATAAAGCCCACTTTATCGTGATGTATAATTTTTTAAATGTGTTTTTGGATTTGGTTAGCAAGTATTATGTTGAGTATTTTTGCATCTATTCATTAATGAAATTAAGTTCATCTGTAATTTTCTGTTTTTGTATTTTAAACAAATTAGAATACATTCTCTAATCAGAATCCTAATGCATATGTTTTTACATAGGCATATATTATATATCCATTGTATGTATTTATATAATTTTATTATAAATGCATTGCCTAACAAAATCACGCATTTTGTGTGTTCCTGAAAATCCCATGAAAAGGCAGGACAAGAAGCAGTAAATTGGAGAAGAACAAATGTTAAAGAAAAATTTTAAAAATAAAACTGTAAATATCTTACAAAAGTAGAACAATACTGACAGCATTGCTACGGAGCAAGCCTGGGCATAAAGAACTTGAATATTTTATTATGAACCATAAGCCTACCTGTCCTTTACCTCAGAGAGAGACATTATCTTTACTGTATTTCCTGGGAGTAAACATGCCTGCCCTTTGCTCTGAAAGGACACGCTATCCCTGTATTTCAAACTTGTAGGTAAAACTACACTTTGCCTTAAGGAAGACATATTTTTTATTTTTCCAAGATGTTCCTTATACAGACATCTTGAAAATGAAGTTTAGAACATATTCAGTCACTGCCTCTGCTTACAAAACATCCTGAGATACCCATAGAGAACTGTCTCCAAGCAATAATTAGAAAGAACTTATGATTTAACTAATAACATAAGTGGAGTTCTACCCACATAAAATGTTTTATAGAACTAATGAGGTATATAAGATATGAACCAATATTACTTTCCTAGATTAAAAAGTGCTAAAATTTATGAAGTACCTGATAACATTTGCATACTCTGACATAATAATTTAACCTTGAAGAAATTATCCTAAGCAAATATTCAGATATATAGAAAAAAATAATGGCAATTTATATTGCAGCCATGTTTTTCAGCCTGCAATAGGAAGACTACATTTCTAACAATAGAGTTGAATTACAACATTTACAAATATGTAAAATTAAATATAATTCAGACAATGAAAGCATGTTTATTCAGAATTTTAATGAGACATGAAAACAGAATGCCAGTTATCTCATCAATATCCATTTCTTCTCTTTTACCAGATATATCATCTCCCAAATGGGATTGACATTTCCCAGTCATAGGTGGCCATTGACTAAGTTCTAAGATGTTCAATATATGTAAAATCATTGTGAATGCAACAGTCCTCCTACTTGATGAAAAACAAATTCCTTGGCCAAAAATTCCTTGTCAAAGAAAAAAATTCACTGCACAATGTGAAACGCTCAAGGGTGACTTTATTCATAGCCAGTGTTTTGTTCTTCAGGCTACTATAACAAATGCGCACAATGGGTTGCTTTAAACCATGGGGATTTATTGGTTTACAGTTTCAGAAGCCAGAAGTCCAAATCAAGGCATTGACTAGAATGCTTGCTTCCTCCCTCAGTAGCATTTCTGGGTGAGCATTTTGGCTGGCTGGCAATCCTTGGGGTCCTTAGCGTTCCTGTAACATGTCAATGTCCTTTCACTTTCAGACACACACTGGCTTCTCCCCAAGACTTTCCCTGGCTATGTTTGAACTTCTTTGGCTTATAAAGAACTCTGATAATCCAGATTATGGACTACTCTCCTTCAGTTAAGCCACACCTTAAATAAAATAATATCTTTAAGAGATCCTATCCACAATGAGTTCATACCCACAGGAATGCGGCTTAAGACCAAACATTCATGTCCGAATTGGGGTACATAAATCAATCCACCACAACTATCATGTTAGGAGAGAAGGAATAGAACCCAACTTCATTGAAAGAAAGTTTTTTTAAGGGATGGAAGTGGGTTGAAGAATGTAGGAGCCTTTGATCACTGAGATAGAAGAGGGATTTACTAAGGTTGCCATTAGAACCACTTGGCTTGGAATATTTTCCTTTGTGGTAATTAGGCTACCTGGAGTTTTTAAGGGACCTAGTTCCTCTTTTTGTAATCAGGAACACAGACATAGCAAATACCCAATTTTAGCCATACAAGCAATAATAACACTTCAGGTAACAGTAGAAATCCAAATGGCAGTAACTATGTTCCTGAATGACTTTTTGGGATTATGGTTTACCACTCAGAAGTACCCACACTCAGAGTATTAATTAAGAGAGAAATAACTTTTATCTTATCTAAATCACGGTAAAAATGAAAAACAATATTCAAAACTATATTTACACACTAAATTACAAAAACATATCGTCATGCAAAGAGAATGAAGAGAATGAGAAGAAAGAATTGTGTTCCCAAACGTTGCATATAGGTGATAAGATTATGAATAAATATTCTGTCGTTCTCAAAAATTTTTCAAACATTTTTAAACAACAGGAAAGTGATATTTTTGAAACTGGAAAGCAACTGAATACAATCTAAAAATTAAAGTTGATAAAAATAACTAAAATACTTAAATTGTGTTCCCAAGGAATTATTTTAAGACGTAAAAATACAATTAATTAATTTCGATTGAAATAAGATAAAATATGTTGAGAGAAATAAACTTCATTTTGGATACAGAAGATGAAGGAGAAATTAACTTTATTTAGAATAAGATAGTAATTTTGTTAAGCATAGATAAGTAAATAAAATTTCAATAAGAGAAAGGGGAAAATCAACTTAACATTAAGTTTGAAATAAATTTTAGGAATGACAAAAGATAGTGTAAGGTCAGGGTACAGTGTACATATCAGATTACTCAGGACAGAAATTATAGAAAACAAATGGATTAGATATTGGGACATGCTAAAAGTCTTGCATTTTGGGAAAAACAAGAAATTATTGTGACAATCTAATCCTATGAGTGATAGATGGGAGATATGTGAAATGAAGGCCAGTATATATTTTCTAGGTTAGCGATGATTGTGGTTGAAACTATCACAGTGGCAATGGAAGCTGATATAACATGTATATCTACTTACCTCTCATTTAGTAAAATGAATTTGATTTCTTCAGCAATGAAAGAAAAAATCTGGTATTGCAATTGTAGGTGGGATGTTTTGTTATCTTATTTTCAATGGATTGAAAAAGTAAAATGAACCATGCAGCCTTATTTTGTGTTCTTAGAACAATGTGATATTTCCCTTAGTTTTTTTCCACTAAAAAGTGAAATTTTCAAAAGGGAAAATTCATTTTACGAAATTGTGTTATTGTTTCCAGTATGAATGCCACTGAATTAGTATTTTCCACTCTGCTTCTTATTAGGCATGTTCATTTAAAACTTGTGTTCAAGATAGAAATCTTACGGTTTAAATGTATCATCTCAGACATAATTACAAAGATAAGGATGGTTTCAATTGATTGGGCATAGAGGCAGAAGCAGAATATTTTTTTTTTAATCTTACTTAATATGTGGTTTACCATCAAAGATTTCTACATAACAATTCCAAGACATTTACATAGCAATTTGATTAACATTAAAATGGCAAATCCTGGGAGCCAGCTGTAGCCCAGTGGATAGGGCGCAGGTTCACCAAATGCGAGGCCCCGGGTTTGATTCCCGGGGACCTCTCTGGGTGGGCAGACCGCCTTGAGAAGGGCAAGCCGCCATGGGTGGGGCAGATCTGCCATGGGCAGGGCAAAAAGCTGCCACAGGCAGGAAAAAGCCGCCACGGGCAGGGCAAGTCACCCGGGAACAGAGCAGAGCCGCCCGCGAACGGAAGCAGAGCAGCCCGCGAACGGAAACAGAGCAGCCCGTGAATGGAGCAGAGCCACCTGTACAGTGAGCTGACTCGGCGCATCGCCGCAATGGGTGGAGACAGAGCAGACACAGAAGAACACACAGAAAAAAATGAACACAGCAAGAGCAAGCAGAAAGGGGGGGATATGTAACTAACTAACTAACTAAATAAATAAATAAATAAATAAATAAATAAATAAATAAAATGGGAAATCTTATTCTTTTTCTTCTTTTTAAAATCTAGTATCAGAGTCCATCTGTAAAATTTGGAATTTTGGCACGAATTATTAGTTGTGATTTTGTTTGATATGTCTGATCTGGAATTTTATTACCAATTATTGATTGTGATTTTATTGGATTATCTACAGGTCTCTGGGATGTTTCCCAGAAAATAACTTTGTAAATGCAAATTTTCCTGTGTTTATTTATTACTCTAAAATTGACTTTAACAATTTGGAATTTGTGGACCAGCAACACAACTTTCACAAGCATCTTTAGTGCTTCCATAATGCAGGTGTATAGCAAATATATTTTGACTATTTTGCATTGAATTTAATAGAAACAACAAACTTCATAGCAGAAATAAATATGTACATATGTACTCTAAGTAATTCTTTTACTAACAAAATGATTAGACTATAAATACAAACCAAAATTCACTGTCAATATAACCTCATTATCAAATCATGAGTTAAATATAGGTTGCATATTGAAGAGTGTGTAATGACAGTACTAGAAAAATTTGGATGTAACGATAGTACTAGAAAAATTTGGTCCATTACTGTATTCTTCATGAATCAAAGTAAACCATAGGGGAGATGTATAAATTAGATAATATAAAAGCATTAGGTAATGGAAATTTATGCTAAAATATGATTAAACCAGAATGTACTTTCTTGAAAATTATAAATATTCAGACCAGAATAAATTGTAGTTCAACTTTATAATTGAAGATTATTATCATGGTGTAAATAAAACTTAAACTATAATCCTTCTCCACTTACAAAAAAATGTTTTCAAGCATTTTAAAAATAATCCCTTTATATTTCGTGTTTTATTTAACAAAGCATTTTACTCTACATTAAAAGCACTTTATTATAGTTAAATTTTTCTCTGATTTACTCTGAGAAAACTAACAAAATCTACCCTGAAAATACTTTTAAAAATGCAATATTTGATCATGTAAACAATATTTATTATGAATATACTAGATGTCAAAAGATGGACTTAATTAACATAAAGAAAACCTTATAATAAAGAGAATTAAAAGGCAAATAGCAAAATAATTTTCTAACATACCTGATGCAGATTAAATATTCTACATATATACACCTCTTATCAAAACAGAGAACAGTACATTGTTGCTCTGAATAAATTTTATGAGATGATAATTTATTTAACCATGCATTAATCCAAGAAACGTATATTGAGCATTTAGTATGTGCCACACATTGTGCAAGCATTAAGGATATACTGGTGAGTAAGCCCAAAGAAGTATTTTGACAACAGCCCTAGCCACGTCTGTATTCCAGATATGTAAGGCCCAAAACAGAACCCAGCTAATTTGTACTTGGACTCCTAACCCACAGAAACTGTGGGATAATAAATATGTGTTGTTTGAATTCAATAAGTGTATAGTAATACTGTTATGCAGTAATAGAAATCAAATACAATGCCTATCTTCAAATAATATATGAGACTGTTTGCTAAATATTTTACATCAGTATTTCTTTTTATCTGTATATACACTGGCAGCCAGAAGCATGGCTACTTTTCTGTCTTTCTTTAGTCTAGAAAATGGTCCTTTACTTGTAGAAGCTATACTCAGGAACACCATGCTTTTATCAACAGCATCATTTTGTATCTTAATATTAGCCTTGTACCTTCACTTGTTAAATATACATTGCAAAATTACAAGAGTGATCATCAAGGACATTTTGCTATAAAATTCAATTAACAGATTGAGAATCATGCTTCTGAATCTTCTTTTAAGCACAGTGTATTAATACTAAAAACTCTTTAGAGAGTTAACGATATGACCTGTTGTACTTTCTGACTTGTAAATATCACTGTAAATACATGTGACTATTGTGGTCTTCTTGTCACCCCACGAATGACCTGTAGATCAGTAAAAACACACCATTATCATCTGATATCATTCAAAATACTTGCATTTATTTTGCAATTAGCTAATCAGAATGATTACCTAAAGAGATCTCTTCTCTTAATATTGACTGCACTTTGTGCCACTTAGCTGTGTCCATCATAGACTGTCTTCAGATGCACCTATTCATTTGCATGTCTTAACTTATTTACAGTATAAGCTTGTGGAAAGCAGGGCTTAAATCTCACAGTGCTCATTCCTGCCCTTTGAAGATAGCACATCTAAATAAATATTTTCCTGTATTATCATATAATTAAACATTCAATAATTCACTCTTTTCAGAAATTCTACAAGTACTTCTATTCTCTAAAAAAATATAATAAGAGGATGATACAAGGGAAGGTGAAAGGGAAGAACAAATGTTTAAAAGGATAAATAGAGATAGGAAATCCATAAAAAGAAAAATAAGGAATGAGCAAAGGAAAGAAGGATGGAATGAAGGCAGGAAGGCAGGCAGGCTGCTTAGAAAGAGAAAGAAAGAACATGTGCCTTAATAGTTTTATCTTCCACAATGTAATGAATGGCTTATTTTAGCTAATATCAAAGTTGATCATCTATGAAGAAATAGATTTACTGGATAACTACAATGACAGATTATATAGAGAGCAATTTTATAATGCTGCATTTTATAATTTTAAGGATCACACTATAGTCTCTGTTATTGGATAACTATTAATATACCTTTTCTAAACTGTAATAGTTGTAGGAGCAATGGAGGAGTGAGGACAGGAGAAAGACTTTAAATACTTAGGATAATCTTTGAGTAGTCCCTTGACTAAGTACTATTTAATTACATCCATTAAGCATACCCACTGCTTGATAACCAGAGCAGATTATTTTATCCAATTGATATATTTAAAAAATGGACATTAGAGTCCTAGATTTGCAGTCATGGTATGTGTTTATACCAATTAGTAAAATAGCAATTTTCAAAGTGATTTATTTTTGTATTAAAATGATACAAGCCATCCAACCAAAATGAATAGTTCATAAGGAATTAAACAGGTCACATTAGCCCTCAAAAATGCATTAGTTTGTTGTATCATTTCAAGAAAGGAAAGATGAAGATGCTAAGAGTTAATTGACATATGGGTTTAGAAATCAAAATAAACTTATGTAATACATCTTGAAATGTACACAATGGAGCACAGGTGTGCTGGATTTTCTAAATATATGTTTTTACACATAAGCAAATGGACTGAGAAATTTAAAATCATTTTGCATCTTCAGAATTCCAGAAAAGTAGCATGTCTTTGCAGAGTAAAGGTGATTTTTATTTTATGCTGCATTCTATCAGTGTTTCTGCTGACAGTTCAATATTATCTGCACTTTATCTAGATTAAGCCTTAACATACCTCTTTCATCAAAGTTGCTAGACTGACATGTAGGTGACTGATTCTAATGGAATTAGATGAAAAGAAGACAAAGGAAATGCTGTCATGTCCATACCAATAGCTTTGCCACCCAACGTGTACCATTATTTCCTCTAAAGATTTCAAATTTGACATTGAACAGAAGGGTTCACCAAATACAACCCTGAAGCAATTGCCATTACTGAGCATGTCAAATGGATTAGTAGAATTTTCTTCTGAATTATTGCTTCCCAGAGGGAGAGTTTGGATATTAAATGGAAATGCATGAATTAATTTTTTGCTTAGCTTTTTAGGAGCTGTCTGCTTGTGTGTCTTTAACTCCATAATCTGAATATTTCATAAGTCCACTGAATTGCTTTTAAAAGCATTGTCTCAGATATTTTACCGACAAGATTATTCAATATCATTTACCTATTTATTTACTCACAAAGTTATTAGTCTACTATGTGACAGATACTACACTATAGATAAAAATGAATTGAGACAAAATTCTACCTGAGTTTTCATCAAGTAAGAAGAATAAACAAATAAACAGATAGGTAAAATAAAATGTGATACAATTTAAAATAAAAGTGTATACAGAATTAGATGCATATAGAATCTAACTCTCCCAGGCAGGTTCAAGGACGGTAATTCCTAAATCAAGTCTGGAATATTCACTAGGAAGGCCACCCAAATAGAGAAGACATTTCAGCAAAGGGATGTTCTAAAGCTTTAAGACTTTTGGACTATATCGTGTTCTGAGAATTGCAAGCAGTTTTGCTGTTTTAGAGCTTTGGCTGATTGTGGAATAGCAATAGGAGATAACACTAGAAAATTTCCATATCATGAAGATCTTTATATAAAATGCCAAATTATTTGGACATCCTTCCAAAGGCAATGAGAAGACATTTCAGAATTTTCAGGAGGAGAGTGACAATGAAAATTTTTGTTTTAGAATAATTAACTAAGCTTCGTGTGTGGTATTTTAATTTATTTATTTTTTACCTTCTTTCCAAAGAAGGTTGACCAAAACTAAGGCACTGACAATGTTGAGTAAAAGGAAAGCGATCTATTAGGTATAATCAAGAGGTGTAATTAATAAGACTAATAGTATTTAGTTGCAGAAGAGGAGGAGGAGTAGATTAATAATAATAATAAAATTGCTGCAGAGATTAACCCTCCCTTGGGATTTTAATGTATCCCAGAGCAGTTAAACACTAATAATGAGAGAGGAGCCCTTCTCAGTCAACACCACCATACCATTACTGTGATTGTTCGGATTGTCTATTTTTGTATCATTCACCTATATCTCTTATTGCTGTAATCCCAGGTCTCTACTTCAGACTCATTTTTCCTTCCATATATCCTTGTTCCCATATTTTTTGACGTCTTTCCAGTCCCAACTTCCTGTTGCCTGCCCTCCCCAACTTTTTCACTGTGCTCTGTCAAAACTTCAATCCATATAGTTAACAAACACAACTACATCTTCATTCTTGACTATTTCTTCAGGGATGGGTCATCCAATGTCTGGACTGGGATGCCTAGACCTGGCTGTCAACATTCTGGGCATGGGCCTTGGAAGATATCTTCAGGTGTGTCATATTATCTAATGCCCCTGTTTTAGCTCCTTTGTGTTGGTACTCAAAAGTCCAGTGACATTTTTAAGCAATTCCTACACATTTTGTCTTTTATGTAAGTAGGAAAAGCACAGCTGCCTGACTGGACCAAGTTGGGTGGTCCCTGTATTTTAAGAATTCTTTAAACAGACTTTCAAAGCAGCCCTTGGTTTTCAGTCCCCCTTACAATCCATCAATTAACAAACCTTTCCCGAGTTTTGGCAGGAAAATCCAATTTCTTCTCATCAGCATCTGCTTCTGTAGGCCCTTAAGTTTGACCTTTCTCAGCTCTGTTGTCACGTTTGGCTCTCCTGTTACATGCTCACACATGATATGGTTTGGTAACACTGATATCTTGAGTTTTTTTCAAATATGGAATTGCGCCTCTGTTTCTTATTCCTTAGCTTGTAAGAGAATGGATTATAAATATCTTTATTCCGCTATCTTGAAACTTGAAACAATTAGACCTCAGACTTGGAGACAGAGAAGAAAGGCACATTAATGGTCTTACCTCACTATCTTTAAATGAACAAATAGAAATGAAGGTAAGGAAGAGAGTCAAAAGACTTAACTAGGAGCTGATGGATTGGACATGGAAAATGAATGACGAGGAGAAACCTAGAATGCCTCCTACCACATTCAGCATTTCTGCCACCATTGTATTCTTAATTTTGTGCCACAAGTTTTATCATATTTCCTTCTTTTTACATTCATCAGAGCTATTTTTCAAGACATTTTTCAAGACATTAAAAACTTAACTGTGGCTTAAGTACAATCTGGACAGCTGGGTTCAAGTCTCAAGGTTATTTTCAGCTGGTCATATAACCCTCAGGTCTTAGATTTTTGCTCTCATTGCAGTTCCAATCTGGGAATTACAGAGCATTAAATGCCCTTTCTAAAATTTTCACTATGCCAGATACTTTACATATTTTTTCATTAATTCCTTATGAAAAATGACACTATAGCTGCTATTTTCCCTTAGTTTTTAGCAAAGTATTTAACATACCAAAAGTGCAGATAACTTTCTCAAGGTGATTAAACTGAACAATTATAAATGTTCAAATTCTCAGTCAGCAGCACTTCTCTTTTAATTTTTTTGACCACTTGGAATTGCTGATCCCTGCCACTTTTGCTCCTTAGACAGTAATTCTTGGCCATTTCTTTTCAATATTCTTTTCAGATGACTCAGATGTTTGTCATTATTTTCCAGGCTCTTTTACTCAGTCTTATGTTCTTCTCGTGTTGACAATGACATTTGGTGACTTCTATCACTTCATTTGCTTCAACTCTCACTTATATGCCAGTATTTCCCAAATTTAAATTTCTAGCACAGAATTCTCCGATATGTCTGATATTTATACATTTATATTCCACCTTTCTATGGTTAATCCTAGAAATTTCAAGTCAAATATCTCTATTACTAATTTCATCATATTTTCCTCAAAGCTACCTACTCCTTTTCCTGATTACCCATTTTCTAATTGCTTATCTCTGAGGTCCCAATTTCTTTCCTTAATTACTAAAATTATATCCTAACCTTTCATGCCAGCCCCTGTCTCTTCTAATCTTCTAAGTGGCGTTTCTAAACAGTAAACTTAATCATGGAATAAAATGTTTAAAATTTTCAATGGCTTGCCATTATTTTTAGGATACATATCATAGACCTTAGATTATTGTAGAAGATGTTTTATTTTTCTGCCCACTGCTTAACTTTCTGGCCATTGCTTATCATTGCCTCAGCATATTTGTTAATATGAGTCTGAAGATATATATTACTTTAGTTAGTAAAATGTATCCTGATTTTTTACTTCTCTGTGCCACAACATATATTTTCCTTTTTGTGTGATATTACTTTTATTAATCTTATAAAATTCAAAACAAAAGTCATCAACTTCAGCAAGATTTCCCTCTAACATGCTATCTACATTTTGACTCTCTTCTGTATTCTCACAGCATGGTGTATAAGCCTCTCTCTTGTAGAATGAACATACTGTATTGTAAGATTATACATTTTTTTCCAACCCCTTTCCTATTTGTAATCTTTAATTTTGTATATACAGCACCTGTAATATTTTGTAGCATGTAATAAATATTCAATAAGAAATTTTCAAAGGGAAGAATAGTAAAAAGAAAAGTTGAAGTATTTGAATTATGAGTTTCTTGTTACCAAATCCTAAGTTGTTTCCCATCACAATGTTGCCTTATCTATCTCAAAGCGATGTTAAGACTTTAACATCTGTGAAACATTTTTTTTTTAATTGAGCTATACACATTGTGATGGATAAGTTCAACTTTGCCAGGCTATGGTGTCTAAGCAAGCCCTGGCCTGATTGTTACTGAGGATATTTTGTGGAATCAAATCAACAGTAAGTTGATTGTATCTATGGCTGATTACAATCAATTGAGGATATTGCCTTAAACAATGAAAGACATCCCATCCAATCAGTTGAAGGCTTTAAAATGAGAAGTGATGATTTCAGGAGCCAGGTGGGAGAATTTCCATATCTACTTCAGCCAGCCAGCTTCTCCTGGGGAATTCATCAAAAACTTCCATAGGTGTTCCCAGCTTGCAGCCACCCTATGAAATTTGGTCTTGCCCATTCCCATAGTCTTATGAGCCAATACCTATTTAAAAACTCATAATATTTACATTATATATATATATCTTATATATATCTTGTCAGTTCTGTTTCCCTAGAGAATCCTGACTAATACCCACATCTACAAAAAATAAAAATAAAAATACCTGTTGAGAGACAATATATAGGGATGGAAAGCATGAAATACTTGGAAGTAAAAGAACAGAGTTCAACTCTCAGGATCCACTATTTATATGAGTGTGCTTTACAGAAGAACTAACTCAAACTCTAAAGTCCAGATTCCTGTTAATAGAGTGTAATATCATTAATCACCTTTCCTTCTCTAAGGGTCAGTGTTAACCTCATGTGATTTAATACACATAAATATTTTTCTAAATAGCAAAGCACTCTACAAATATAAGGTATTATTCATTGTTACCTACTGAACATCTCATACAGGGAAACCACTGTGCTATAAACTGCAAGGAATATAATTTCACAGAAAAAAAGTGGTTCTTTTTTTTTTTAAAGATTTATTTATTTTATTACATATGCAGTGACGTGCCGAGATTGGTCACTGTGCAGGCTTGTGGGCACCTTCTGCTTCCATTCACGGCCGGCTTTCAGTTCGCAGGTGGTTAGCTGCGCTCCATTCGCGGGCGACCTGCCCTACCTGTGGTGGCTTTTTGCCCTGTCCGTGGCAGCTTTTTGCCCTGCCCACGGCGGCTCTGGCCCGCCCATGGCGGCTTGCCATTCTCAAGGCGGTCTGCCCGCTAGGAGAGGTCCCCGGGAACCAAACCCATGGCCTCCCATGTGGTATGCCGGCGCCCTATCCACTGGGCTATTGAGCCAGCCCAAAAGTGGTTCTTTTTAATGGAAAGAGCATGGTCTTTGGAATCCAGCAGGCTGAATTCCTCTTGCGCCAAATATCAACTGTTACTTTCATTACAACATTTAGTTTTAGATCTCGGTATCTTCATGCATAAATAGAGCTGAAAATACCTATATATGAGGCCCATATCTCAAGCATATGTTAGACAAATGAGATAATCTGCATGTTAATTTTTTAAAGCAATCAAGCCTCATGTAGACAAAAGATAATGGCATCTTCATATGCTTGAAGTGCAAGAAAAATTTGAGATATGAGGGTTATAGAGGAAAATCTCTAGTAACCTCCTCTAATCATGAACCATCCAAATTTTTATTTTCAATTGGAAAGGTGATGTCCGTTTGGCTTCATTCAATCAACCTCAGGCCTGTGATTCTAGGTCTATGTTTTAAATTGATATTTCAGCTTTAGTGGACTCTTTCTCTCCTCTCTCTCTCTCTCTCTCTCTCTCTCACCCACACCCACACATACACAGGCACATGCACACACACCACGTACAACACACACAAAATAAGGATATGCTAGTTCAAATGTTCTTTGTATCAGTGAACTGATTTCTGAGATGACCACTCTTTTATGACTTTTTGATGATTACTATATGACTACTTTATATTTTCTTTCCTTAAATAACTACTACTGTCAAGGAGTGGTGAGTGATGAAATTTTTTCTTGGATTGTTTACAAAGATGCTGAAGTACTCTGCTCCTAAAAGCTGAAAAATCCAAATGAAATACCTCTTCCTAAGAACAAGTCGACACCTGGATATGTTTTATTCTAATGGCAAACTCAACCATTCTTGGCCTAAACACTCAAATTTTCAAATCCCTTTTCTCTTCACTCCAAGTTAGCTTTACATTTTTTCCCATTTCCAATGAAAATTATTTTATTTTATTCTTTAGCTCTGTAGTTTTCCAAAAATATATTCACATTCTCAACAATCCAATCCCTTCAGTACTAAATTGCTGAAATTGAGGACAAAGTTTTTGTAACTACATCAGTTATTTCTGATTTCAAAGGTCTCACTACTGAATCTCAAATCTGATATTCAAAAATCTCATTTTGTACCCTCTTGAAGTTTTTTTTTCTGTTTTTACTTTGTTTTTAGCTTCTTTTATCTATTTTTTCTATTTCATTCTTTCCTGCATACTTTATAATGAATTTTTCAAAACAGATAAGAAACTTTGCCACCTTTAGAGAAGAAAGTCCTGTAAAGGTGTACAGGGGATAAAGATGCACGTGTTTGAAGCCTCAGAGTTATTGCCAATGCAGTTATTCTCCTTTAAGTATATAAAACAAAAATTTGCAATCCACAGCTTTACTGTCCATGAGCTAAGAATGACTTTTACTTTTTTACATGGTTGAAAACAAAGGAAGAATAATATTTCTGAAACATGAAAATTATATATAATTCAAGTTTTAGTGTCTATAAATAAAGTATTATTGGAACCCAGCTATGCTCATTCATTTTTGTATTATCTATGATTACTTTTGCACGGTAATAACAAAGTTGGGAAGCTGCAACAAAAACCATATGGCCTACAAAGTTTAAAATATTTATTATTTGGCCCTTACAGAAAAGGTCTGATGAACATTGACCTAGAGAATCCCTGAGTCCAAATTAAACCAGTTACCACGTATTGTCCCATATTCATCATGAAGCAGAACAGCAACCCATACTGATTGTGGTGTAATCATTTATGAGTAAGTAACCAAAGAAAGTGGTAGTTCACAATATTAGCTGAAACCTTTCAACTGTGATTTGATGAAATAAAGATTTTGAGCATATATTGAATTTCTTTTATGGCTTAGAATGTGGTCTGTTTTTGGTTACTGTTACATGTGCACTTGAAAAGAATGTGAATGTTGTATAAATTAATTTAGCTTACTTTTGTTGATTGCATTGCTCAGGTTTTCTATATTTTTACTGATATTCAGTTTGCTCATGCTATTACTTACTGAAAGAAAAGTATTAAAATCTACAATGATAATTGTGGATTTATCTATATCTCCTTTTTACTATTATTAGTTTTTTGCTTAAAAACTAATTATTTTATTAGTTTAATAGTTTTTGGCTTTAGAAGGTCTGCTTTAGGAACATAAACATTTAATTTTTTTAATTGACCCCTTTATTTTGAGGTAATTTCCCCCCTAATTCTTTTATATTCTTTTCTATTAACTATGTGTCATATTAATATATCAACTCGTATACTCTTTTGGTTATGGTTTGCCTGGTGTGGCAGTTTGATATTATTTATGAAATCCAAAAGAGATATTAATTATGTTTGTAAACTGTAAACCCTTTGGTTATATTAGATTCAGCTGAGATGCCTTTGATTAAATTATGTTAAAATTAGGTTTTTTATTTAACCACATCATTAGGGCATGCATGGTTGAGTCTCCACCCCCTTTGTGGACTGATAAAACAGATTCACAGACAAAAGCAGACACACAGAGCAGAAGAGAATGGAAAAAGACATGGCAGAGGAGAGAAGGCAGAGGAGAGAACTTGCTTTTGATGCTGGAGCCCTGGGGAGAGTTATAGGGTTCATTGGTTCCTAGGGCGGAGTGGACAGCTTCAACATCTACAGATTGCAGTACCAACTACATCCTCAACTCCTACTACACAACCAGCAAAGGAGAAAGGGCAAGAAAGCCCTAAGCTAAAGAGAGCAACTGCACCCAGAATAAATATATCTAGTAAGCCAGATGCCACTACCAACAAAAAAATTACAATTCATACCAAGAAACAAGAAGATATGGCCCAGTCAAAGGAACAATCTAAGCCACCAGATGATGCATGGTATAAAGGTGTTAAGATACCTACTCATAGATGTTTGAACAAATTTCTTTAAGCAATTCAACGAGATGGATTAAGAGATTAAGGATATTAAGAAGACTCTGGGTGGGCACAAAGAAAGATGTGAAAGCATACATAGAAAAATAGCAGATCTTATGAGAATGAAAGTCACAATAAATGAAAATGAAAATACACTGGAGACATATAAGAGGAGATTTGAGGAGGCATAATAAAAGATCAGTAAGCTTGGAGACACGGCCTCTGAAAGCGAACATACAAAAGAACAGATGATTGAAAGAATGGAAAAAAATTGAACAAGGTCTCAGGAAACTAAATAATGGCAAGAGACATGCAAACATGCATGCCATGGGTGTCCCAGAAACAGAGGAGTAGGGATAAGGGGCAGAAGGAATATTTGAAGAAATAATGGTAGAAAATTTCCCAATCCTATTGAAGAATATAAATATCTGTGTCCAAAATGCACAATATATGCCCTTTGGAATAAATCTGAATAGAACTACTCTGAGACACATACTAATCAGAACATCAAATGCCAAAGAAAAAGAGAATTCTGAAAGCAGCAAGAGGAAAGTGATGCATACAAGTGATGCCCAATAAGATTCGGTGCTGATTTTTTACCATGGAGGCAAGAAGACAGTGGTATGATATATTTAAGATACCGCAAGAGAAAAACTGCCAGCCAAGAATCTTATATCTGACAAGATTGTCTTCCAAAAATGAGGGCATATTTAAAATATTCACAGATAAACAGAAACTGAGAGAGTTTGCACCAATTTTGCTGGAAATACTAAAGGGAGTGCAACATCCTGAAAAGAAAAGATGGGAGAGAGAGAAAGGCTTATAAGAGAGTATAGAAATAAGGATTATATCAGTAAAAGTAAATAAAGTATAAAAATAGTGGAGAAAATAAAATATGACAGATAAAAACCAAAGATCAAAATGAGTAAAGTAAGAACTGCCTTGACACTCATAACATTGAATGTTAATGGATTAAACACCCCAATCAAATGACATTGACTGGCAGAATGGATAAGAAAATATGAGCGATCTATATGCTGTCTTCAAGAGACCCACCTTAGACTCAAGGATACCAAGAGATTGAAAGTGAAAGGCTGGAAAAAGATATTCCATGTTTGCAGTAACAACAACAAAAGCTGTAGTAGCTATACTGTATCATTTATACAGTATGAATAGATGTTACAAACAAAGCTATTATTAGAGACAAAGAAGGACATTATATATTAATAAAAGGGGCAATTAACCAGGAAGGAATAAAATCATAAATATATATGCACCTAACCAGGATGGCCCAAATTACATGAGGCAAACCTGACGAGAGAAATAATTGCCTCTACAATAATAGTTGGAGACTTCAATGCACCACGGTCAGTATTGAATAGAACGCCTGGGAAGAAGATGAATAAAGAAACAGAAACCTTGAATAATATGATAAATGGACTAAGCCTAATAGACATATACAGTACATTTTACCCCCAAACAGCAGGATATACATTCTTCTCAATTGCTCGCAGATCTTTTTCCAGGAAAGACCATATGTTGAGTCACAAAGCAGATATAAATAAATTTACAAAGGTCAAAACTGTAAAAAGCACTTTTTCTGATCATGATGGAATAAAGTTGGAACTCAACAACAGGCAGAACAGAGGAAAATTCATAAATATATGATTAAACAACACACTCTTAAATAATTGCAAGTCAAAGAAGAAATAAAGAATGAAATCAATAATTATCTGGAGATGAATGAAGACAAGAACACAAAATATCAGAATATATGGGATGCAGCAAAGGGAGTGCTGACAAGGAAATTTATAGTCCTCAATGTTTACATTGAAAAAGAAGAAAGAGTAAAAATCAATGATCTAACTACACAGGTGGAGAAACTAGAAAAAGAACAGCAAACTAGACCCAAAGGAAGTAGAATAAATGAAATAACAAAGACCAGAGCAGAAATAAATGAAATTGAAAAAAAAAACAAAAACAAAAGAAATAATTAACAAAACCAAAAGTTGGTTCTTCGAGAAGATTAACAAATTGAAAAACCCTTAGCTAGACTGAGAAATAAAAGAGAAGAGAAGATGCAAATAAATTTTAAAAAATGAAAAAGGGACATTATTTCTGAACCCACAGAAATAAAATGTCAGAAGAAGATACTATGAACAACTGTACTCCAACAAACCAGACAATATAGTTGAAATTGAAAAATTCCCAGGAATATCCAAAAAATCTACACTGACCCTAGAAGAAATAGAAGACCTCAACAAGTCAATCACAAGTAAAGAGAATGAAAGTCATCAATAAGCTGCCCAAAATAAAAAACCCAGGACCAGATGGTTTCACGGGTGAGTTCTACCAACCATTCGAAGAAGATATAATACCAATCTTACTCAAACTCTTCCTAAAAACTGAACAAGAAGGAACACTACCAAATTCATTCTAGGAAGCCAATATCTCCCTAATACCAAACCAGACAAAGATAATACGAAAAAAGAAAATTACAGACCCATTCCCCTTATGAATACAGATGCAAACATCCTCAACAAATACAGGCTAATTGAATACAACAACCCATGAAAAGAATTATTCGTCATGATCAAGTGGGTTTTATACCAGGCAGGCAAGGGTGGTTCAACACAAGAAAATCAATCAGCATAATACACTCCATTAATACATCAAAGAAGAAAAATCATATGATCATCTTGATTGACACAGAAAAGGCATTTGACAAAATACAGCACCCTTCTTTATAAAAATTCTGCAAAAGATAGGAATTGAAGGAAACTTTCTCAACATGATAAGGCCCATATATGAAAAACCTACAGCGAACATTGTACTCAATGGTGAGAAATTCAAAGTTCTGTTGAGATCAGGAAAAAAGGTAAGGATGACTACTGTCATCACTGTTCAATATCGTTCAAGGGTTCTACCTAGAGCAATCAGGTAAGGAAAAGAAATAAAAGGCATCCAATTAGAAAGGAAGGAGTAAAACTTTCACTATTGTATATGATATGATCATATACCTAGAAGGTCCTGGAAAATCTACAACAAAGCTGCTAGAGCTAATAAACAATTTCAAGAGTGGCATTTTACAAGATTGGTATGCAAAAATCAGTAGGGATTTATATACTAGTAAAGTGCAATCTGAGGAAGAATTCAGGAAAAAAAAATCCATTTCCCATAGGGACAAAAAAATTAAATATTTAAGAATAAACTTAACCTAGGATGTAAGGCGCTTGTATTCAGAAAACTACAATGCATTGCTGAAGAAATTTTAAAAGAGAATTAAATAAATGGAAGAACATTCTGAGCTCATTAAGATGCCAATTCTACCTAAATTAATATTCAGACTCAGTGCAATCTTGATAAAAATTCCACCAACATTTTTTAAAGAAATGGAAAACACAGTAATCAAAAGTTTTTGGAAAGGTGATGGTTCCCGAATAGCAAGAAACATCTTAAAAAGGAAGAGCAAAGTTGGAGGACTCTCACTTTCAGACTCTAAATATATTGTCTAGATACATTGGTAAATAAAAAACAGAGTGGTTTCAAGGATAAAATAGAAAAACAAAACAAACAATAACAAAAAAATTAAAAACAGAGTGGTACTGGCATAAAGATAGACACATAGACCAATGGAACCAAATTGATGATTCAGAAACAAACCCTCACCTAGCCAAGACAAAAATGTCTATTCAACAAATGGTGCTGGGAGAACTGGATATCCATATTGAAAAAAAAAGAAAGAGGACCCTTATTGCTCACCTTATACAAAAATTAAGTCAAAATGGATCAAAGATCTAAATATAAAATCTCAAAAAATTCCTAGAGGAAAATGTAGGGAAACATTTTCAAGGACTGGTGGTAGTTTGTGATTTCTTAAACCTTACACTGAAAGCACAATCAATGAAAGAAAACATGCATAAATGGGACCTCCTCAAACTTAAACACTTTTGTGATTCCAAGGTTTTCGTCAAGAAGGTGTTTAATCACTGAGCTCTACCAGCTCCACCCAAGTGTCCATCAACTGATTCACGGATAAGCAAAATGTGTTATATACATACAATGGAATACTATGCTGCTGTAAGAAGAAATGAAATGGGGGCACATAGAATAACATGGATAAAACTTGAAGACATTATTCTAAGTGAAATAAGCCAGACACAAAAGGACAAATATGTCATGGTCTCACTAATATGAACTAAATAGGAAGATTAAATGCATGGAGTTAAATCCTAGAGTACAGGTTATTAGGAGTTATGAGGGCTGAGAAGGAGTACTGAGGTTTAATGTATGTAGAAGTTTTAATTAACTTCACTGTAAAATTGTGGAAATGGACAGAGTTGATGGTAAAACGTTATAGTGAATGGAACTAATACAACTGGTTTATAAACAGGATTCTGGTTAAAAAGATTAGTCTAGGGATGTAAATGTCACCCAAAAGAAAGCTAGAGAATAATCTAGGGTCTAAATACCATGGTGAACCCAGAAGTGGATGAGAGTTGTAGTTAACTCTACAAATACAAGAATGTCCTTCTATGAACTAGAACAAATGTACATCACTATTGCAAGGTAGACATGTGGAGAAGCATGGGGAAAATACAATTAACATAACTATGGACTATAGTTAACATCAGTTCTGTAATACTCTTGCATCGATGCCAAAGAGGTACTGTATTAATAATACGGGGGGGTATGGAAAAAATATACCAATGTACACTTTAGACCATAGTTAATAGTAATAGTCTGATGATATTATCTCATAATCCGTAACAAATAGTCTGCAACAATGTAGTGTTTTGGGGGAAGGTGTTGTAAGGGAATTCCACATATGTGCATGATTGTTTTGTAAGTTCACAAATATATGTTTTCTAATAAAACATATATTTTTAAAAATCTAATAATGCATTTAGAAAGATATCAGGGTAAATGATCAATATACAAAATCTATGATATTTCTCTACCCAAGAAATAAATGGTACAAAATGGTACAAAAATGAAATTTAACTTAATTTATAATAGCATCAGTCTGTAAACAGGTTTTGGTCATCATCACTTTAAACATTGTTTCTCTACATTTTTTCCTCACATTTCTTTCTGGGATTCCCAATACCTATAAGCTAGACCTTCTCTTTTTATCCTTTGTCTATCACACTTTCTAATATATTTGCCGATTCTTCATGTATTTGAGCTTCATTCTTCACAATTTATTTTCTTTTATCATGCCCATTTCTTCAGTTTTGTTTCATTTTATGTTAAAGTACCATTAAGTTTTCAATTTGGTTATTGCTTTTATAATTTATTATTTTAAAATAATTATGTTTTCTCTCTTCAAAAATAATGACAAAATCGGACACTATAAAACTAAGTGAAAATTCTAAAATTAACTGCAACATTTGGAGCCCTGGGGAGTACTGTTGTCAGCCTCTATTTTGTCTCCTGGCTTTTGTTCAAGTCATTTTTTTCTTCATAAGTATGAGTATTTTTGAATCTTTCACTCTCCTTGTATTTTGAAAATTGTTTGTAGAAATTGTTTGAAGCATGAGATCAAATTATCTTTCTCAGATAGCATATGTTTGCTTCTGACAGGCCAGTAAGTCCAATAGCAGTCCAGTATCATCAACATCTTATTTCAATAATTGAAATGGTTAGAAGTGAGTCCATATTTCATATAAGGGCTTGTCAATTCTTTTTAAGTTATGGCTTTTTGAGGTTACTAGGCAGTCTCCTTATTTATTACCAGACAACAGTTTTGGCCCCCTACTCCTTTGAGAATGTTTTAACTGCTGTTCAGTCTCTTAATCTTACAGGCAACTTTTCCAAAATTGACAAATGCCCCAGGTGAATGGTAGGGCTTATCTCTAGAGGCATCTGTCTTCTTTGATACTTTGTTCTGGTGATAATGCTGATATTTTACTCTCTTGTGCTACAGAACATATTTAAAACTTTTTTAGCTTTTGAGTGGTCCAAGTAGAAAATTTGATAAAAAAGTAGTCCCTTGTTTCTAAAAAGTGAATTCCACTTATAAGAGTGAAACTATACCATTTTTAATTTCACAAGAATGGGATCATGCTACCAACTGCATCTTGCTTTTACACGTAACATCCTGTACCACCAAGTCAGTAGGCTCTGAACCAAAACTTCATTTTTTTAGTATTTGAATAGTTTCCTACAAGTGGGTGTCTAACAGGTTATTCAAATATTTCCTCATTGATAGATATTTCCCTGCCTTCATGGGGTGTTTTCTAATATTTCTGAAATAAACATCACCAAACAATTTTTTATATATCAGTATATTTTTATTGCTATGAGATTAAGTGAACAATTTTTATTTGAATTTTCAATTTTTTTACAAAGAATATGTTTTCATAAAGGAAAGAAACACATTCTATTATTTTTAACTAGTAACTATCATATCCTTCTTGAAATCAGAGTGGATGTGATAAGAAGTTGAACAAGTATACTATAATAGCCCCACAGAGAATACCCAATACCTACATAAAGCAGACATAAGCTTTACAAAACAAAATATACATGATACATAAGAATATTTAATGGTATTTTAACAAGTAACAATAGTAAATATTTTCATGAATATTTAACTATCATTCTTAAAATGTTTAAAAATAGAAATGTGCTTCTTTATTATACTGCATTTTATGTTTGAATTGTAATATACATGTTATTTTAAAAAAACAGAAATGCTGTATTAATGTACTTCCAGATGTATCTATAGTAAATCAGTCATCAAGAGATGACTTTGGGGCCGGCTGTATAGCCCAGTGGATAGGGCACCGGTTTACCACATGAGAGGCCCTGGGTTCAGTTCCCGGGGTCTCTCCAGGCAGCCAGACTGCTTGAGAAGGCAAAGCCACCGTGGGCGGGGCAGAGCCACCACGAGCAGGGCAGAGCTGCCTGCGAGCAGAGCAGAGCCGCCCGTGAGCAGAGCAGAGCCGCCCGCAAGTGGGGCAAGCCACCCGCCAGTGGGCAAGGCCGCCGCTCACCAGTGAAGCTGACTCGGCGTGTCGCCACAGCAGGGTGGGGGGGGGAGAAAAAAAAAAAAAGCATAAATAAAAAATAAATCTTAAAAAAAAAAGAGATATGACTTTCAAATATGGGCATTTCTTACAATTATTAAAGCATCAGAAGCCATCCAAACAACCATTTTGAATTAAGAAAAAAATGAGAATGCATAGAATTATATAAAACTAAAATGTGACTTTGTAAAGAGAGCTAGCCCACATCTAGCCTTCACCTATGAATTAATTTCACACTCTATAATGTTTCCAAATTTTTAAACTCTTTTTCTCCCCAATTTTTGTTACACTTTAATTATTCTTTGCTGAAGAACTTGCTTTTGCACTGTCTGTTTTGAGAAGGGATTAAATGGGACATTCTATGCCCTAGCTCTGAAAAAAGTTACAGTTACAATGTATACTGCCATGTTTTCTATGAAATAAAATAAGAGTAAAAGCAAATATCATATTACTGTAATCTTTGAAAAATGGGAAACTTCCTTTCACCTGTGAGAACTATTTTTTTTAACAAGACAATGTGGGTGCTATGGAATAATTGTAAGGGCATTTCCCTAATAATAGTGACTCAATATAAAGAATAACTAAATATGTCAATTACCAAGGAAACCCACTGTGAATGGGATATATTTTTCTATATTTTAGTACACATGCACAAGTAGAATCAGTTGTATAACTGAAAAGAATTATATCTCTAAAATGAAAACTACATGGGCCTCATTATCATACAGGAAAACAGAGCCAGATTTTAAAATAATGGCATTTTCAAGGGGAATATGTTATATAAACCATTTTCTGTATCCAAAAGGGGGACTTATTAATTTGGAAGTAATTATGAAAGCATTGCCAAATTCTCTTGCAATGCTAAAATCCTATAATTCTAGATGATGATTTAAAGTTCTAAGAGTTTATTATAATTTTTGTAATAGGTCAATTTAATGAACAGAAATCTATCAGTTTCAAAGTTCAGAAAATAATTTTCAGACCTATGGCTACAAGTTTACCAAAATGTCTAAACCAAAATTAGTTTCAAGTGCTGAAATAAGTGCTGAAATACTAAAAATAGCTTATTTCCTGTAATTTAAACATTGTAAAGGACTAATCATCTGAGGAAGTACAGAACCACATTTTGATATATGAGACAAATACAAAAGCAACAAAATAGAAGAATTACCACTAAGTAGTAAGGCAGTAGAAATCTCTAAGAGATTTGACATAGAAAATAAAGGATAAATATTCATGTGTTTGCTATTACCATTTATTTAAAGTCATATAATAATCTTTATATCCAATAGTGGTGATAGGAATGAGGAACTAATTTTAAGACAAAATGCGATTGACTAAATGATAAAAGCACCCACCATATTTTTCCAATACTTTCAATATTTTAAGTAGGAAAGTCAACTCCTTTGTCTCCTCACAATTGAATTAAGCATTTATTTTTATGAAACTTTGTAATTTTGATGAAAATAATCTTCAGGTTAATGAATCCTATCAAATCATCAAATATAAAATTAGGTTATAGGAAATCTTTGCTCTGTCTCAGCCTTTAAAATATAAGAATGTTAGTGCTTTGGAGATCCTGCTTGAAAGTTCAGTAGTATACAAAAGATGCCTTCACTAACACCACATAAGTTTCTTGCCCAATACTATATTTTGCTTTTTTGTTTTTTCTAGATGGTACTGGGGATCGAACCTGGGACCTTGTACATGGGAAGCAGGCACTCAACCCTGAGCTACACCTACTCCCCCCAATACTATTTTGAGGTTTTAGGCCTTCAGGACTCACACAGAGGGGCACACCTATACTATATAAGAATGCTACATACATTACCATTTGGAGATTCTCAAAGCCCATGCTATTGACCTTTTTGTTATCTGAAAAGGGGGAAATAATCTAGAAAGATATACCTACATTTTAATGTTAGTAACCTTGGGAGGCTAAAATAAAATTCACAGATTGTTTATGCTGTTCTTAAACTTTAAAAATATTTCAAACTCCTATTAAAAACACGCATTACTTTAAATTCCTACAAAAGTAAACATTATTGCCAATCAGCGTTTAAGTAGAGAATGGTGAGGAAGATCTGGCTGAACAGTTCATAAATACAAAAACAATAACTTTTTATTTAATTAAGTGATCTAATTGATTGAATGCATTGTCGTCACTTTAAGGAAAACATAGTTAATACGTTGAACCCTTGAGTTTTGTCATTGATCACCGCTTTAGTATGAAGAAGATCAATTTTCTGTTACACACTATGCCTGTCAGACCACCTAAGGAAAACTGTTGTTAATTTTGGTCTTTAAGAATTCATTTAGGAAAAAATAGAGAAAGTTAGATAAGGTGATAGTGATATTGAGAGGTCTATATTTAAATCATGCCATGTAATACTTACAGAGGAGACCTTAATATCAAATTTAGATAAGAAAATTAAAACTTAGAAGTCACAAAATTAATTACATATGCCAACACTGTTGGGTCACAGGATCATATTTGTGTTACATTGTTTTAGGAAGCAATATGAGTCCTAAAACCTGGAAATCAAAAGAAAACTTCATAATTTTATGTAAGATATATTAATTTGAAATGAAATTTTCTGCATTAGAAATTACAGCTTTATGAAAAGGATAATGAAGGAAGGGTTAGCTTGCCTGAATTCTTGCAGAGGAGCCTATCAATTTGGACCACACATTGGAATACATAAACTCATCCAATCTTAAAATATTGTTATGCTGTGATAGTCTTACTGTGTGTTATATTATAGGAATTATTAAATGTCAGTGATTTTTCCATATTTTTGGTTTTTTAGAGCCTACTTCCTGAAAAAAAAAAGATTATGGCTTATAGATCATGTTCTCTAAGACTGTAAAATATTTAGCAGTGGTGAATGAGACAGGGAGAACTTCTTGCCACTTCACTGTAAATCTACTAACTTCTCTGAAATATAAATCAGAACAGTTATAAATCAAAATAGAATGAGACTCACCAAAGCAAATGTTACAAAAAATATTATGTACTATTGAAGACCAGTAATTCTTCCTTAACATTTAACATTGGTCCTACATTTATTAAAACATATTATATATTCTGAAATATAATTTTTATTTGAAAACCTATTTCAAGAAACTATTATAAAAAGAAAGTAATGATAGATAATACAACAAAATTTTCACCTTCATATGAGAATATAAATGATTGAGTCTATCTTTTTTTCTTTTGTTAAAAAATACCAATGAATGCTGCCTGCAGATTTATCATTAGTAGATGGCATGACATATAGCTTAATTATTTGGTCAGTGCAAAAGTAATTGTAGTTTTGCATGTTGAAATTTGTTGTTTGATATTGGAATACATTCTTAAATAAATGTGGTTATGTCATACATTATTTTAATGTGCATTTCTCACTTTATATTTTTTTTGCTAATGACTTATTACTTGCTGTTTATTTTTTATTTATTTTGGACTATGAAATGATGTTAGACAAAAGCAAATTCTAGCGACTTTCTTATTTGAGTTCAAAATGGGTTGTAAAGCAGCAGAGACAACTGCAACATCAACGACGCATTTGTTCAGGAACTGCTAAGGAACGTACAGTGCAGCTGTGGTTCAAGAAGTTTTGCAAAGGAGACAAGAGCCTTGAAGATGAGGAGCGTGTGGCCACCCATCGGAAGTTGACAATGACCAATTGAGAGCAATCATCAAAGGTGATCCTCTTACAACTGCACGAGAAGTTGCAGAAGACCTCAGCGTCGACCATTTTCTGGTCGTTTGGTATTTGAAGTAAATTGGAAAGGAGAAAAAGCTCAATAAGTGGGTGCCTCATGAGCTGACTGAAAAATTTTTTAAAACTCGTCATTCTGAAGTGTCGTTTTCTCTTATTCTACGCAACAGCAACGAACCATTTCTTGATCAGATTGTGATATGTGATGAAAAGTGCATTTTATAAGACAGCCGGCGATGACCAGTTCAGTGGTTGGACCGAGATGAAGCTCCAAAGCATTTCCCAAAGTCAAACTTGCATCAAAAAAACAAAAAAGATCATGGTCACTGTTTAGTGGTCTGCTGCCGGTCTGATCCACTACAGCTTTTCTGAACCTGGCAAAGCCATTATGCTCAGCAAAGCATTGAGATACACCGAAAACTGCAACATCTGCCGCCAGCATTGGTTGACAGAAAGGGACCAATTCTCCACAACAATGCCCAACTGCACATCGCACAACCAATGCTTCAAAAGTTGAATGAATTGGGCTGTGAAGTTTTGCTCATCCACCATATTCACCTGACCTCTTGCCAACTGACTACCACTTCTTCAAGCATCTCGACAACTTTTTGCAGGGAAAATGCTTCCACAACCAGCAGGATGCAGAAAATCCTTTCCAAGAGTTTGTTGAATCCTAAAGCATGGATTTTTATGCTACAGGATTAAACAAACTTATTTCTCGTTGGCAAAAATGTGTTGATTGTAATTGTTCCTATTTTGATTAATAAAGATGTGTTTGAGCCTGCTTATAATGATTTGAAATTCATGGTCTGTAGCCACAATTCCTTTTGCACCAAAACTACATATTGATATATATAATTATTTAGTGTAGGGAAGATCATTATATTATATCCTTGAATTAATTAACTTGAACTTAAATAATAATTAAATCTGTGTGAAATTCAGTTGCATACGGGCAAAGCTTAAAGCAATATGTTATAATTACATTGAGAGAATAAAAGTGTTTGAACTAAAACATCATCTATATCCTTAACCAATTATAATGGGTACAAAGCACTTTTCTGGAGAACTGGGAGGATACCAAATTGACTCTGATTTCAGAGATTGAAGTAATATGGGAAATAGTTCACATCCAAATACACAATGATACAAAATATTAAAATATGCAAAACATAAAATATAATGTGAGGTACTCAGTTTAGGTGCTATTAAATCCTCAAACCCACACCAAAAGACAGATAGTAATTCTACATCTGATTACATGGGGTATGATGACTGATTTCTTTTGAACAAAGAAGACGGTGGAAGGGGCATTATTTTATGTAAAACATTATCCACACTATAAATAGGAGACTCTCCATTGTCAATCGCTATCTATAAATATCTCCCATTTGTCCATTATACTCCATTATACTATGTACAAGTTTGGATCATAAACTCACAGTACTAGAATGAAATTTTTTGAAAAAAATTGTAATTTCTCTGCCCACTTAAAAAACAGAATTGCCAACATTTATTTTTACATTCTACAAATTCCAGAACTTCTTGTGACCAGAATAGAGTTGCCCACATTTGCTTGACAACCACTGACAATTTATAACCATTTAAAGACACTTGATATGTCAACACAGTTTTGAAAAGTTTTGTGGGCAATAAAAATGAAAAAATATCTTGGAAGTTCTTCATAAGCTACTTTGCTCTTCTAAAGTTCACCTTATGAATTTAACAGGTAAAGAAAAGAAAAAAAATTAACAAACATTTTTATTCTCTTTAATGTAGCTTGGTTGATGTACATAATTATTGCAAATCATTTAAGTGGAGCACAAAATATAAAAAGGTAAACACAAACTTTTTATAAGAAACTATAATATATGTATTATATAACATGGCATATTCAATAAATATCTAATCTTGAATCATATTTACCAAATAAACATTGACAGAAGTTTATCAGAATTTTTAAAAGTTTATGTGTTAACGTCAACAATATGGCATCAAATTTTCCTTCAATGAGGGTGATTTTTTTTGTTCATGAATATAAATTCAAATAAACAACTTTAAATTTACTCCTTATGTGGAATTTGATTACTTTTACAAAACTAGCCTGAAACTGAGTTAATAAAATAAAATGCAGAAAATTTCAATGAAAGAAGTCATTTTATTTTTAATAGCGGTAACATTGATATACATGAGAGAGAATGAGAAAAATAATTTTACCCTACCCTGAACAAAAATGTTAAAGTGTAAAAAGAGGAGGGCATGGTTTAGTTTAAGATGTCAGTCACTGAATTGATCATACTGAGGTTGAGGTGCTGATGAGAGGATGTTCAACTGGAAGTCATTGTATCAGGCATTGAGGATGCAAAAGAAATGCAAGATTTTAGGCAGTAACATCAACTCTATCAGTCACTATGCAGGTGTTAGTTAAACTTATATAATAAACAGGATATCCAAGATAAGCACAGAGACAAAGAGGAGCAGCAAGGACAGATATTTGAAGAGCACACAAATTTAATTGTTATGAGGAAGAAGCAATAAGAAAATCTTGTAATGGAGGTATAAACAAATGAAGGGAATAAAGAAAAATGAAGAATTAGAATAGAACATTGTTTATGGTTATAAATGGTTAGACTATGGATTTTTGGTAAAGGATTTATAACTGGTTGTAAAAAATGAGCAAATATGAAAGAACAGGTAGTTGTTGGATAACTAAGGGTGAGATTATATATGAGATTAAGATTTTCACAAGGAAAATTGATCTATGCATGATGCAGTGGCTTCAATAATGGAGATGATACTGAGTCAAAAGTTTTGCGTGAAGGAGCATCCTAATTTAACAAAACAGACCGCTTAACTTTAAATCCTGTAATGAACAGACTCAAACCATAACCTCTGTAGAATGTAATAATTTACAAAATGGCACGTGTTCTAGTCAGGGTTCTCTCGGGAAACAGAATCAACACGAGATCTCTGTTAAAAATATAAGATTTTATAAGAGTCTCTCACGTGACCGTGGGGATACACAAGTCCAGGTTCCGCTGGCAGGCTGCAAGCCAGGGTCTCCGATGAAAGACTGATGAAGGGTAATCGATGAGTTTGCTCCGATGAAAGACTGATGAAGGGTCCTCGATGAGTTCCTGGGAGA
>PVKH010001698.1:0-29461 GCA_004027955.1 Chaetophractus vellerosus
AGGATACAGTTTTCACCTGGCTCATTTTTTTTTCTCTCTACCGGGATGCTTGACCTTGGAACTCAGCCACCATGCTATGAGGAAGCCCAAACTAGCTCATGCAGTGAGTGAGAACATATAGAAAGGCACACAAGGAGAGAAACAAAGACTGTCTCCCCTCCGACTTCAACAACTATCGTCAACCATCAGACACAAGTAAATGAGCCTTCACATGATTCCAAAACCCAGCTTTTGTGTTTTCTAGTTGAGGCCCCAAACACCATGAATCAGAGACAAGCCATGCCCAATGCCACATTAGATCACTGCAAGAGAGGCCTTACACAAAAAGTACACACTATATGATTCCATTTATATGATAGTTTGGAATAGATATAATTAACTTATGGTGGAAAAAATCAGAATACTAGTTGCTCTGGCAGGTGGGTTAGGGATTTACTAGGATGGGGGGGCATGGGGGTCTTTTTGGAGTGAAAGTAATATTCTATTGGCTGTTTCAGTTACACAGGTGTATGCATTTCTCAAAACTCAGCAATCACTTACTTTAGATTTATATATTCCATTTCACATAATTTTAAACTATAGTTAATATAGTTTAATTAAGATTAATCTATAATCTTAAAGATAAAGATTATCAGACAATAAAAAACAGTCTAACTTATATGTTGTTTACAAGATACATCCTTTTAATAAATGGACACAGATATGTTGAAAATGAAAGGAAAGAAAAAGATATATCATGCAAACAGCAGGAAAAAAGCTAGTAAAGCTGGTAATATAAGAAAAGTATTCTTTAAGGCAAGAAGTATTTCTAGAGGTAAAGAGGGACATTGCATAATGATAAAAGGATACATTCAAAAGCAAGATATAAAAACCCAAATTTGTATGCACCTAAAATAGCTCACATATGCATAAAGCAAAAGCATATATATACATTTCACCCATTATCTTTACAAAAAGTTCCCTACTTCATTTCTAACTTTTATTCGGAATGGCTGAAGGTAAAAGTCACATCCTTATCAGATAATTGTGGCATTCTAGTTATTATCCACCACTGACATTTCTCTAGATTTTTTTTCTCCCACTTATTTATTTTTCTTTCATTAAATTCCTCCAGCCCCTATTCCCAAACCTACAACCTTGCTAACTTAATTTTCCTCTCCCTGTCTATACTCTGGTCTATTGGTGGCCCTGGCAACTCATTTGTCAATTCTTAGTAATAGTGAAAGAAACTTCTTATGTGAGATTATTAAAAATACTTACAAATCAGGGCAAGATCTAGGTGCTATTAATAAGGAGTTGAGATGACATTTTGGCCAAAGGCTCCAGGAATTCTGTTTATAATAAATCATTTCTTACCCTTAATCCCCAAAAGAAATATAGTCCCAGGAAATGATTGTTTTTTTTTTTTTTTTTGAGAAGTGGGGACTTTTGCTCCAAACCCAAACCTCATATAGTATACGTTTTAATATAATCCAGCAGGGATTAAAAAAATTCAGGCTGAAGTGGATTATGGATATAGTCCATTTCATTACTCCCAAACCCAAAACTGGATCTTAACTTTTACAACTATTGTTTGAAAAAAGGTTGATACAATGCACACATGCCAGCATCAGGGGAAATGGAAAAGGAGAGAGAGCACTTATCCCTCGTACAATTAGAGATTTAGAGAGGAGCTAAATTGGGTGACGTATTAGTTAGGGTTCTCCAAAGAAACAGAACTAACATGGTGTCTGTCTGTCTATCTATCTATCTATCTATCTATCTATCTATCTATCTATCTATCTATCTATCTCCTACCTATCTATATCTAATCTAGAGAGTGGGAGGGATGAAGAGTGGTAATTGTAAGGAATTGGCTCACACAGTTATGGGGGCTAGCAAATTTGAAATTTGTAGGGCAGGCCAGCAGGCTGGAAATTTTTGCAAGAGTTGATGTCGCAGTCTTGAGGCCAAAATCTGTAGGGGATGCTGACAGGCTGGAAATTCAGACAGGAATTGATGTGTTAGTCTTGATGCAGAATTTCTTCTCTGGAAAATCTGATTGTTGCTCTTAAGGTCTTCAACTGATTGGATGAGGTCCACCCACATTATTTAGGGCAATGTCTTTTACTTAAAGTGAACTGATCATAGATGATAATCACATCTACAAAATACCTTCATAGCAACATTTAGGTAGGGTTTTATCAAACAATGGACACCATAGTATAGCCTAGTTGACACATAAAATTAACCGTTTAAGTGACCTTTTTACAAATAGTGATGCCACCCATTAGCAAATGTGGCCAAAAAGATGGATTAGAATTTGAACAATACCTATCAATTCTCCCTATACTATAAGGAGAATAAGGAAAGTGTGAGTATAAAAGTACAAAGAGAGATCTTGAAATCCTTTCCCAATTTGTGCATGACACCAGAAAGAGACAGGATATGTTCTTCCTTTAGAGCTGAATGTTTCCTCTAAGTTTTAAAAAATGCCTTCTTGATGCCAAATTAGCATTTTTAACAATTCTTATAAATTAGCATATATGATTATGTTTTTCTGCAGTGCTCAGTGATATCTAAAACGCTTACCATCAATTGGCAGGCTTTGTATTAGATCTTTAAGCTCCTTTTCAGTGAGGTTCATGCCCATGTTTCCCAAAACTCTATCCATTTTACTGGCATCAATCTTCCCTCCTTATGAAAAGAAAGATGTATAAGCAAAAGTTAATGTGCCTAAAATATGGGGGAACCGTCAATTCCTGAGGAGTATGGTTATCATTTTCATCCAAAAACTAAAGCCCAATGAAATCTTTACAAGAGTACAAAGAGTCAATAATGGAGTTAGAATTAGAGCTTGTTGTTTTAACCTTAATCTTGATGGGCATACCCAATGTAAAAATTTGAAGGTAAATGAATAAATTCAAAGACAATTACAGCAATGGTAATACTAAACCCAATGGAACAAAAATTTTTTGTTTTGCTTTCATTGTGTTTATTTTTATAGTTGATTTCTAGTTATGTTAAGAGCTGCCGGTTTTCTAATCAGATTTCCTTTAAAAACGTTTTATTTAAGTTAAAAAGTAAGTCAATTTAAATAAAAATATTAGCAGTTGTACAGATAGTATGTGGATATGGCAGATATCATGAAGGCTGTAATGAGGAAGAATGGGAACGCTTCCTGGACCTGACCTCCCTTCATGGCTCGCATCTTGCCCATATCTAGTCTAGGTCCCTCTGCTTCCTTGGAGCCTTTCTAGCTAATTTTAATTTCCTGAATATCAGCTTAACAGCTTCTGATGCTGAATAAATTAACTGAAAATTTGCTAATTTTCTCTTTACTTCTTGCTGTGCAACCCTCCAATCATTTCTTCCTGTCAAAGTTTGGAACATCCCAAGAGAGCATGGGAATTCTTTTTAAGACACAACAATAAGAAATGATCTCCTAAAATACAGGCTGATCTATTTAAGAATCAAAAGTATGTAAAAATTTAAGTGTTAGGTGACAGAATTCACAATTTAATTACAAAGAAATAGTATAAATGTCAAATAAGAGGATCTTGGATTCATTCTTTAAGCTTCTCACTCACCTTTAAGAAATTTTATGCCATCCATCAATCTTTTCTGATAGACCTTTTCATCTGTAAGAAAAAGCAATATTCATAGCAAAGAGGAGCAGGAGGTGGGGCAAATACAAAACCAGTAATTTCAGATATTTTGTGAATCGCTTAGAAATTTTCTGATTTACTGAGAAATAATAAAATTACATAGAGTGCAGAAAGTTTTAACTTTTATAATATAGGCAATTAAAATTGGAATTCTACCATGCTGAAACATATCTTTTTCTTTTCTTTTGTGGTATGTCCATTTTCCTTTACTAGATCACTCCTTTTCTTTTTCCTCATTTATTCTAAGTTAAATTTTAGATTTCTCAGTAGAATCAAAGTAATAAAAGACATAACTGAATCCTAACGATAGGAGTCATGGTGACACAATTGTTGATTCTCAGGCTAAAAACTAAACAGCACAAACAATCTTTTAAGATATAATAGGATCATTAAAAATATGTAACATAGGTCATAAGGCTATTTTTGGCAAGCCATCAGAGATAATTTTAGAAGTTTTCACAATTAAAGAATAAGCCTTCCTGGAAAACTACATTTTTTTCCCCCCAGGTACCAGGGCTGGTGATTGAACCCAGGACCTAGTATGTGGTAAGCCAGTGCTCAACCACTGAGCCACATCAGCTCCCTGAGTTGGTTTTTTGTTTGTTTTGCTTGTTATTTTTGTTTTTTCAGGAAGCACCAGGAACCGAGCCCCGGACCTCCCATGTGGGAGGTGGGTGCTCAATGGCTTGAGCCTCATCCACTCCCGGAAGACTATAATTTTTATTTGAAATACTCACTATCAACTGGCAGATTATTCATCAATTCTGAGAGTTCTTTATCTGTGAGCTCTATGCCCATGTTTTCTAGAACTGTTTCCACGTCACTGACATCAACCTCCCCTCCTTCAAAAAGAAATATGGTAACACATCAGACTTTAAGAAATACTTAATTATTCTAAGTAATAATAAAATCTTCTATTATTGTTTCATTATTAGCCCCAACCACTCAATGTATAATAAAGTCACATGAGTCTTGCCTGACTATAACTATGGCAGAAAATGAAACTGTTTATTTCTTGAACTCTAGTAATAATACAGACAAAAATAACACAGTACATGGTAATGAATTTTTGAAATTATCTAATGAAGGAGACTACCAGCAGGTAATAAAACTTTAGTACCTCTTTATTGCACTAATATATATTTTAGCATATATTTTTAGTAAATATATAGGGCAAAACATGGCACTACACATTGATAAACCAAAGTCAAATCTAAGAAATTAAACTACAATCATTTCATTATAAAATAGCAGAATTTAAAAAAGGAATTAAAAAGTAACAGGAAAAATATAAAATTTAAGTTTAAAGAATTAGAATCATATATATTTGGTTACTTCCTGCTCACCTGTAATAGCTTCTACTTTATCCATCAGTTTTTTCAGATCAACTTTCCCATAGGCTGTAAGACAAAGTGTAATCAGAGGGAAACAACAACAGACTCAAAAAAAAAGATATATGTGGGACAGGAGGTCCTCTTTATCTAAGATTTATTGTTCCTAGAAGATGACCACTGAAAATAAATCCACTTAAAATGAGGACCAAGATTTCATAGTAAATAATGGATAAAAACAATTTGATGAGATTTGATTGAATAATAAAACTGTAAATTATGAAAATAAGTTTATCTTATATTTAAGAAAATTACAATAATAGCTATTCCATACTTTTTGTAACAAGCAATGAATCAAGTGCTGACTTTTAAAAGTGTGTTGGGGTATGAATTTCTGACAAAATTATATATTATACACTAAAACATCCTTTAGAACTTTGAAATAAGACATATAAAAAGTCAATTTTGAAAAAATGTTTGACTTTTCTCCAGGGATTCCTCTAAATCTGTTGAAATTCAAATAATTTTATTTTGAATGGCCTATCTTGTCATCATTCAGGTAGACTTTTTCATCTTCAGTTATTTTAAATGGTCTTACTCTGTCAGGTCCACATTTGTTAGTAGCTTTTTGTGTGTGATTTGAGCTGTTCTTCAGCTTTTTACTTCAGTTTCTTCCTGAAATCCTGTATCTTTCTCAATCTTTGTAAATATTGTTATCTTGTATTGTCACATGTTGATGCAATGGGACTAGTGTTATATAGGGAGGAGTGTTGGCTTAGGACATAAGCAGTCAATTTAGTGATCCTCTGACTCCAAATGGTGGACAAGAACTCAGCTAAACTCCAATCATTTCACCACATCATTTGAATCAATTTTAAATTAAAAAACAAAAGAGAGTTTTAAAGTGTTATAATTTAAAATATATTTTCTATAATAAATTAAAAAATACAGGCATATAAAGAAGTAAATCATCCTTCTTTTCACCTTTCCTTACCTTTATTATTGCACTCCACTGCTACTAATAGTTTGATGTACATACTTCTAGACTTTTAAGTTGATCAAAGTATACTTGATCTTTAAAAAAATATATAGGGAGGATTGTGGGAAGATGGTGATGGACTAACAGGCAGAGTTGAATGTTCTCACAAAAACAATGGAGAAAGAGCCAAAAGCTGTCTGAGGGACCTGCTTTGGGGGTCAACAGACCAGGACAGTGGTATATAACACCCAGGAGGGTGAGGGACAGAGAGACGAAGAAGCCAGAATGACAAATGTGAGTTACCAAGCCCCTGTGGCAGCTGGGAGGGGCTTCCCTCCCCCATCCCCAAAATATAAAGCTATGCTAAAACACCTGGATCACTGCAGTTGACTGAGACATGAGCAGACATTTTCCTCCCTGTCAGCTGTTTCAAAAGAAAAGGAAGGGGAGGTTGGGGTGCTTTTCTTCAGTGATGCCTGGCAGAACCTGCTTTGAATCTCTGATCTGGAGATTCAACACAGGAACACAGGAAAGCCCAGACTGAAACACCTCAGTGGAAAAGTGTGTTGACTAGTGCTATCTGCTAGCTGGTCTGGAAATTGCATGGACAAAAATTATTCACACTCTCTGTATCTTACCCCTGGGAGAAAATCTGCATCTCACTAGTGAGTCCCCAGCCCAATTTTGAAAGCTTAAGCTGGTCAATTTTAAAGACTGAGAATAAAGTTGAACCAAATATCAAAGAACTGTGAAAAAAAAAACCACAATAGGCAAAAGAGAGAACTTAGCCATTAGAGTAAATTCACCAACATATTCAGATGCAAAAAATTACAAGCCATACTAGGAAACAGGAAGAACTGGCTCAGCCAAAATAACAACCCAAATATCCTGAAGAGATACAGGATTTAAGACAATGAATCAGTGACAATCACACAACTCTCCTAAATCACTTCAAAGAATTTAAAGAAAATATGACTAAAGAAATAAAGGATATTAAAAGACACTGGGAGAGCATGAAGAACAATTTGAAAGTCTGCAAAGAAAAGTAACAGATCTTATGAGAATGAAAGACACAATGTATGAGATTAAAAATACATTAGAGGCACGTAAGAGCAGATTTGGAATGCTTGAAGACAGAATTAGTGATTTTGAAGATAGAACATCTGAACTGGAAAAGACAGGAGAATAGAAAGGGAAGAGAATGGGAAAAACGAAACAGAGTCTTAGGGAACTGAATGACAACACAAAATGCACAAGCATTTGTATTATTGGTTTCCCAGAAAGAGAAGAGAATAGAAAAGGGGCAGAAAGAATATTTGAAGAAATAATGACTGAAAACTTCTCAATCCTTATGAAGAACATAAATATCAATATCCAATTGTCACGCACCACAAACAGAGTAAATCCAAATAGACCTACCCCAAGACACCTACTATTCAGAATATCAAATATCAGAGAAAAAGAAAGGATTCTGAAAGCAGCAAGAGAAAAGCAAAGCATCACATACAAGGGAAACTCAGTAAGATTAAATGCTGACCTCTCATCAGAAACTATGGAGGAAAGAAGAAAGTGGAATGATGAATACATTTAAGGGACTGAAAGAGAAAAACTGCTAGCCAATAATTCTGTATCTGGCAAAGCTTGTCCTTCAAAAATGAGGGTGAGTTCAAAGTCTTCATAGACAACAAAACTTATAGAATATGTTACCAAATACCAGATTTGCAAGAGATACTAAAGGGGGTGCTTAAGCCTGAAAGGAAAAAATAAGGGTGCGAGATTTGGAGAAGAGTTTAGAAATGAAGATTATTAGGAAGGGTAAACTAAAGGATAAGAAGACAGACAATAGAATGATTATGACAACAGAGAGCCGAAGGACAGAATAGATTAAGTAAGTAATGCCTTTACAGTAATAACACTGAATGCTAAAGGATTGAACTCCCCAATCAGAAGACATAGACTGATAGAATGGACAAAATAATATGAGCCGCCTATATGTTGTCAGAAATAAGGATACAAGCAGGTTAAAAATGAAAGGCTGGGAAAAGGTATCCCATGCAAATAGTAACCAAGAAAGAACTGGAGTAGACCAGACAAATGTAAAATAACAACATTATAGTAAATGAAGCATAATTACTCAGTGCAACTGGAAAATTGTTCTTGTGATCAGTATTCTGTAATTTTTTCATGCAAAATAAACAGTTGCTTTTAATTGAGGAGGACTGGAGAAGAGAGATATTTTTGGATACTTCTTTTTTCTTTAACCCTTTCCTATTCATGCTCTTTAATTAAAATAGTCTATCTGGATCAATAATGATTTAGCATGACTGCTGTTGAACCAGATTTTGAATTTATCTGCCTCATAAAAGTATGGGTTGGTAAATTGTTATCATTTTGTAATTCATTCCAATAAGATGTGAAGAATTTCCAAATAGGAATTTTATTACCTAGAAAGAATTATGGCCTAAATGGAAATTAAATAACTAAACCAACAATTTATTTCATTCTTAGAGATTATTATGTCTAATAGTTAGAGCTGTAAAATAAAAATTAAAATTATGTTATAATTAATTTCTATTTATTTGAATTATTTACATTTATAAAGGATTGTTGCTGTGTGTTACAGTTTGATGTAATTATGAATTCCAAAAATCCATTTTGAATCATGCTTGTAAACTGATCTGTTCATCCTGGCAAGATTGGGTTATGATTAGGGCATTAACTGGGCCATGTTAGTGGGGCGCTGAGCCCGCCCCTCAGTGGGTGTGGTCTCAATTGTAAAAAGCAAGGCAGCAGATTTGAGAAGCAGATTTCTGAGATGCAGTTCTGATGTTGGAGAAGGCCGTTCACTTGATAAGTCTACAGCTGACCTTGTGGAAGAAGCGCTAAGCCCGGAGAGAAACGCAGGCCCGGCAGGATAGGAAACCAAAGGCCTGAGCCCTAGCAGACGTCGGCAGCTATCTTGCTCCAACACGTGGACTTTGGTGAGGGAAGAAACTTATGCTTTGTGGCCTGGTAACTGTAAGCTTCTACTCCAAATAAATACCTTTTATAAAGGCCAACCAATTATTGGTATATTTTGCAAAGGCACTTCTTTGACTGACTAATACACTGTGCTATCTATTTTTTGTAATTGATTATATTAAATCTAACCTGGCCTTGCACTCTCTTTAAAAATTTGTAATTTCTTTCAAAATATTTTTCTATTTATTTTACAATTTTACAATAAAGGACTTTTTAATGGCTAAAAAAGAAAGCCATTGATTATACAATTTGGATAGATCATATGGTATGTGAATATACATCAATAAAACTGCTTAACAAATAACTGCACAAGGATAGCCAGAAATAGCAGCTACGTATAGCAGGGGAAACAAAGATTGAGAGGTGAGGAATTTTCTTGTCTGTTTGTCTGTTTTTTGTTTATTATTATTATTATTTTAAAGATTTATTTTTATTTATTTATATATCCTCCCCTTGCTGCTTGTGCTCGCTGTGTTCATTTGCTTTTTTGCATTTTTCTGTGTCTGCTTGTCTCACCCTGCTGCATCATCCCACTGTGGCAGCTCGCTGCGTGGCGGCTTGCCTTCACCAGGAGGCTTGCCTTCTCCAGGAGGCCACGGGAACCGAACCTGGGGCCTCCCATGTGGTAAACTGGAGCCCTACCAATTGAGCCACAGCCAGTTCCCATGTTTTTTGTTATAATGAAAATTCTTAATAATGATTGAAGTGATGAATGCACAACTATGTGATTATACCAAAAATCATTGATAGTACACTTTGGATAAATTGTATGCTTTATTAATATGTCTCGATAAAATTGATTTGTTTAAAGAATAATAATATACATATTGTTCTATGACTTGCTTGAGAAAGAGAGAGAGGGGGAAAGCATCCAATATCCATGAATAGAAATGGCTGAGCAAATTAGGTTATACCCTGGCTTGATGTTAGTGATATGGATCTGTGAGAAAAGACAGCTTGCAGATCTTAATTTTTCAAAATAAGACAACAAAATCCTTCCTTTTCTCACAAGCACCTCTTCCCATTCCTGGATATATTAAAAAAAAGATTAAAGGTTTTGAAGGAAGAGAAGAGAATAGAAAAGGGGCAGAAAGAATATTTGAAGAATATTCAAATATTTAAAGGAAGAAAATTGAAGAGCCATGTTTGTTTTATACTGGGTTATTCTGAAAGCTATCAAAGTGTCTTTTTGATAACAAAGAATTTAAACTTTAGAAACAGTCATAATTAATCCTGAAAGTTCAAGGCTTTCCATAATGCTCACCATCACTTGGAAGATCCTTTATCAGTTCAAGTTCCTTTTCTGTGAGCTTGATCCCCATGGCTTCTACAATATTATCCAGGTTGTTTACATTAGCTGTGCCGCCTTTAGAGCATGAAAGGAAGAGGAGAAAAATGGAATGATTCTAAAAAATTAAAGATATATTCATAGACATATATTATTACCTTTAATTAGCAAGTGTTACTATTACATGAATATATGTTGATAAAAGAGTGATTTCAAAACCTAGTATAACTGCTCATATTTTCAAATAATGAACAAAACCAGAGTAGATTCATTGCATTCTCTAGAAGGTTAAAAGCAGAGTTAGAATTAGAACCTGTTTCCTCAAGCCTTATACATACCTGCAGAGGAAAAAGGTGGGGGCAGGGGTTAAGCAACAACTGGAGAGCACAAATCAATAATTGCCACAGAGAAGGGATTGTATTTGTTTCATAAACTCTTAGGTTGTTTTCTCTGCTCCTGCTCAAGTTTTGGAATATATTTTTTTAAAGATTTATTATTTATTTATTATATATCCCCCCCTTTCTGCTTGTTCTTGCTGTGTTCATTTTTGCGTTCTTCTGTGTCTGCTTGTCTCCCCCCCGCTACGGTGATCTGCCGAGTAAGCTCATTGCGCAGGGGCTTGCCCTGCTCGTGGCGGCTTTCCCTGCCCGCGGCGGCTTGCCTTCTTGAGGCGGTCTGCCTGCTCAAGGAGGCCCAGGGAACCGAACCCGGGGCCTCCCATGTGGTAAACCGGAGCCCTACCAATTGAGCTACAGCTGGTTCCCTCAAGTTTTGGAATAAATGCCAAAATTTTTCTTTCTTTTTCTTTCTCCCTTCCTTCCTCCCCCGACTCCTCCCTCCCTCCCTCCCTTTCTTTCTTTTCATTATAAATATTCTTTTTCAGAGAAAGTTTGAAAAATGCAAGGCAGTAGAGAACTTCCTTTTAAGACAAAGTAAAGACTATTAACAGGTAAAAAGATATGCTACAAGGAGCAAAAATAAGGTACTATATTCTACTGATATAAATGTAAAGCTTGCATATATTTCACATGCCTTCTCATTATGCTTCTTACTCACTTTTATTAAACCTCACATCCTTCAGCAACCTATTTTGAAACACCTTTCCAGCAACTGTAAGAAAAAGTATAATTT
The DNA here is from genome assembly GCA_004027955.1 of Chaetophractus vellerosus. Lineage (NCBI taxonomy): Eukaryota > Metazoa > Chordata > Mammalia > Cingulata > Chlamyphoridae > Chaetophractus > Chaetophractus vellerosus. Next base: position 11,398 of record PVKH010001698.1, read on the forward strand.
AGGTCTTTGGAAAATTGTTATGGAAAGTTACCAAAACATTAAAAATTATATGATTTGGGAAAGATACATTTTAATGATTTGCTTTTAAAATTAATCTACTCTAAATTCATGCAATATTGACATTTAAGGATGGAAATATTTTCCACAGCGACAACCTATCTATCCTTTCGTATTAGAGACATTTATTAGCATAATTCAACCATGTTGACATTTAAGAAATATATAAAATACTTCTCTCTTTATATTTTACTGTTATCTTATCCCTCTCTACTTCATTATTTTGCATTGTTCATATTGTACACTTAATAATACAAAGGAGTAATATCAATCCCTTAGAGAAAAGTATGTGACAAGGTAGCTGTGACTCTCAAGTTACATTCTAAGAGGTGATGCAGAATTTCTTTTTCAAGTAAGAAATGCCTTTCTACTAATGGTTGACATTTTTAAAAGGAACTTGTACTATTAAAAGATTGAGAACTGTACATATAGGCTCATAATATCAAGTCCCTTAGAAGGTATAATGGCATTTGTATGGCTTACCATCAGTGGGCAACTTTTTCAGCAGTTGCTTATGCTCCTTATCTGTAAGCTCAATTCCCAGGTTTTTAAGAATGTTTTGTAAGTCACCAGAATCAATCTTTTCTCCTTCAAAAAGATCAAATATTTGTAGGTAAAATAGTAAGGAACTAATCACTTGTTTCCAGTGATCTAAAAGTATACTTGTGCTATTATAGTCTTTTCTCTAATATCAGAATGAAGAGAAAAAACAGAACATATTTCCAATAAAAAGAGTCAAATGGTAAATCAAAAATAGAATTTTCCCTTCATATTAATAAATGAGATGTATATTGGGAATATTGGGAATAACACCAAACAACAAACACAGAAGAAAATTTGGTTGTATACTTATCCAGAGATTAGGACACAAGGTTAGTGTAATAAACTACACAATAAACAAAGTATGACATGTTTTCCCTTATTTTAAAAAACCTAGGTGATTAGTTGTTCACAATGGACTTAACACATTGATCCTTTAAATGCTTTACCCTGTCATTTCTATGTCTACCTAGTTTGGGTCTATAAATACTGGTGAAATAACTTCACTGAAAAAAGTATCAATGAATCTAAGACTTGCTATCAAGTTACAGTCCTTTTGTTTTACTTATAAAACTTAGATAATTTTAGATTAATCTGTTGGCCATTAGATGCAAATATTTTATCAATGAAAATGGAAAATATATGAATTTATAAGCCACTAATAGAATATTGGAAAATATGATTAAAATTTAGTGTAAAAATAATGATTTATTGCAAATCATTTAAAACAAATTCTTACCTGTAAAAGTTTTTACTTCATCCTTCAAGGCTTTCAGAGCTACTTTATTATCAACTGTAAGACAAAGAAATAATTTAAAGCTCATAAATTGATGTAAAAGAACATAAAGGGAAACAGATGTGGCTCAAGCAATTGGGCTCCATATGGGAGATCCAGGGTTTGATTCCCGGAGCCTCCTGGTGAAAGGCAAGCTGGCCCGCTCAGTGAGCTGGCCTGAGCAGAGAGCTGGCCCATGCAGAGTGCTGGCCTATGCAGGAGTGCTGGCCCGCACAGGAGAGCTGGCCCATGCAGGAGTACTGGCCTGCGCAGAGACCTGGCACAGCAAGATGACACAACAAAAAGAGACACAGAGGAGAGACAATAAGAGATGCAGCAGACTAGGGAGCTGAGGTGGCACAAGAGATTGAGTGCCCCTCTCCCACTCTGGAAGGTCCCAGGATCGGTTCCCGGTACCACCTAAAAAGAAGACAAGCAGACACAGAAGAACACAGAGAGCAGACAGTGAGTGCAAAACAACGAGGGGGTGGGGGGAGAAAGAAAGAAATAAAATAAATCTTAAAAAAAAAAGAACATAAGAACTCTCCTCATCCTCCTTCTATGATTATATTTAGCAACAGTGCTTATTAAGTATTCTGTGTATTTTTGTTAAACACTAAATAGTCATTTCACAAATATATATTTTAAGAGCATGAAGTAAAAAAAGAATTTTTAAATATTGAAAATATACTTACTTCAAAAATGTAAATTTGATTTTCTATTCTACAAAATACTAAATTTTTTATTATTTGATAATGAAAAGAGGGGATTCAAAAGTAGTAATTTCCTAGAGGCTAACTTTCTTATTCTCAGAGTTTGGAAGACTCATGTCACTAGTGCCCAGAATACTGTCACTGTCACTGTCTAATCTCCAATCTTGCCACCTTCCCTATAAAAAAGTTCTCTTACTCCCTTCCTTCCACTGCTAAAGGTACATGAAACCCAAAGCTCAAAAGCCAATGGTATCTAACATGCTTACCAGTGACTGGCAGGTTTTGTGTCAGATCTTCAAGTTCTTTACCAGTGAGCTTGATTCCCATGTTGTCTAGAACGGTTTCCAGATTTTTGATATCAACCTTTCCTTTATAAAAAAGAGATATGCTTGTGAAGCAAATTTAGTGACTCTAAAAAGTTTATTGAAAAAATATTTTGAGTCACATATTCATTGGGAACCTGATAAAAGCTATGGACCTTACATCCCCACAAAATGCATAAATCCATATTTATAAACTGTGCATTCAATTTCAGAGGGTATGTAGATGTGCTGAAAGCCATCCATGGACTTCATAAGTATTCATGAAACCTAACTTTAAAATAAATGCTTCACATTGAAAAAGTTAATTCATATAAATCATGATTATACCTTTCAACATAAAGATAAAGATTCACTGATTCAAATGTATAAGGGAAATTGACAATGGAATTAAAGTTAAGATCCCTTTTTGAGACCAATTTTTGAGAATATGCCAAATACTAAACCATTTTAAGAGGATCAGATCAATGAATGTAAGACAAAATAGCAAATATTTCTGCAGTACCCAGGTGCGGCAGTTTGATGTTACTGAATTCCAAAAAGAAACACTGATTATGTTTGTAAACTGGGCTGTTCCTCTGGGCTAGTAATACCCTTAGACTGTATTGGATTCAAGGTTTCACTTTTACTTGATTAAATAATGATTAAGGCTTTGATTGGGCCACATCAGTAGAACATTGAGTCTCCACCCCTTGGTGGGCGGGGACTTGCAGAGAAACTGCAAGGCAAAGAAGGGAGGTTGGAGTTTTTGTGCTGGAGCCCAGGAAGTAAGCACACAGAGCAACAGAGAAACACCTCGAATAGACACAACAGAGGCCCCGGGAAGAGAGCTGTTCACCTGATAGTCTACAGCTGGCCTTGTGGCGCTAGCAGAGCAGCTGAGCCCAGAGAGAGGCAAGCCCTGGGAAGAGAGGAACCCAGTAAGCCTGAACCCTCACAGAGGTTGCAGCCATCTTGCTCCAACACGTGGCAAGAGACTTTGGTGAGGGAGGTAACTTGCACTTTATGGCCTGGTAACTGTAAGCTTCTACACCAAATAAATACCCTTTATAAAAACTAACCAATTTCTGGTATTTTGCATCAGCACCCCCTTGGCTAATACACCAGGATTTAAAAAAACTTCAATTCTAATAATAATGATGATGATAACTAATATTTATGGAGAGTTCTTTTTGTACTAGGCACTATACAAAGCATTTCATTTATATTTTATCATTTAATCACAGAAAGTTATCAGATAACATTTAACTAAATTTGTTATATAAAGAGCTCATCTTTTCCTTAACATTTCTGAATGTAATTATTTCCTCCCCTCTAAGTTTACAAACTTTAAGAGAGCATGGGTTATATTTCTAAGCAACAACACTGTCAATTATCAGGTTAAATAAATATGCTAAAATGCATAGACTCAATATATATGAGAGGTGCAGGATTCATAATGAAATGAGTAGAGAATGGTATAAAAGGCAAAACGAGCACTCATATTCATCTGTCTTCTTAACATTTTTCACTCACATTTTAGATTCTTTACAGTAGTCAGCACCATGTTTTTTCCACATTTTATAATGCAAATTTTCAAACATTAAGAAAAATTGAAAGAGTGGTATATGAACTACCCACTTACTTTTTTATTTTAATTAATTAATTTATTTTTAAAAGATACTTAGATTACATAAATGTTACACAAAAATGATAGGGCTTCCCATATGCCCCACCTCCCACACCTCCCACAACCCCTCACACAAACATCCTTCATTAGTGTAGCACATCACCTGCAATAGATATCCACACTTTGGGGCTTTGCCACTAACATTGGACCATAGTTCACATTGTAGACCCCACTCTCTCGCACACAGTTCTGCATGTTATATGATGATATAAAATGGCCTATATCTGCCATTGCAATGTCACGCAGGATAATTCCCAGGTCCCAAAAAAGCCCCTATATTACAACTGCTTTTCCCTCTCCCTGCCCCCAAAGCATCCAGTGGCCACTGGCTCCATATTAATATTGTAATTTCTTCCATTGCGTGAATCACAATAAGTCTATAGCAGAATACCAGTAAGTCCACTCTAGTCCATAGCTCTTCCTCTAATCCTGAGGAGTCTGAGATGGTGATGTCCACTCCACCTCCAAGTGAGAGGGGGCTTATATCTCATAGATAAGATGGATGGGATTATCTGGCCTGCAGCTGCAGACTCTCTCCATTCCCTGGGATAGCCATTGTCCATCACCATCTCCCTACTAGGTGTCTGGGTGAGTCAATTGAGCTGTAGAGTAGAAGGTGCAGCTCCACCGAGCTTCTGGACCCAGCTGGCACATGGACAGCCCGAAGACCCCGTTCTCTGAAAGTACACCTACAAACTCTGGTACCACATATAGGTTTGAATAGAAGGGACAGATGGACCATGTGCAGGGAAGATATATTTGGGTCAGACTCTGTCACTCCCAGGAGCAAGGATTCCAAATTAGGGCTCACTGATAAGGAACCAAACTCTGGGGGTATCTGTCTTGATATAGGACCTGGGTGTCTCCAAAGCCCTGAGGAGCCCCTCTGTTTGGGTTGATATCCATATATCTGATAGGAGCCTAATATCCTGCATATGAAAAGAAATCCTACACCTCAAAAATAAAAAGACTAACAACCCATTTAAAAAATGGGCAAGAGACGTGAAAAGACACTTCTCCAAGGAAGAAATACAAATGGCTAAAAAGCACATGAAAAAAATGCTCAACATCTCTAGCTATTAAAGAAATGCAAATCAAAACTACAGTGAGATACCATCTTACACCCATTAGAATGGCAGTTATTAAAAAAAACAGCAGATTATAAGTGTTGGAGAGGATGTGGAGGAATGGGAACCCTCATCCACTGTTGGTGGGACTGTGGAATGGTCCAGCCACAGTGGAGGACAGTTTGGCGGTTCCTCAAAAAACTAACTATAGATCTTCTATATGATCCAGCAATTCCACTGCTGGGTATATACCCAGAAGAACTGAAAGCAAAGACATGAACAGATACATGTACACCAGTGTTCACAGCAGCATTGTTCACTATTGCCAAAAGTTGGAATCAACCCAGGTGCCCATCAACAGATGAATGGATAAAAAAAATGTGGTACATACACACAATGGAATATTACTCAGCAGTAAGAAGGAATAAAGTGCTAACACATGGGATAACATGGATGAATCTTGAAGACCTTATGTTGAATGAGGAAAGCCAGGCATTGAAGGATGAAAAGTACATGACCTCGCTGATATGAATTAAGGAAATTGAACAGTCCCTGAGAACTAGGGTCTGAAAGATAGGTTTACAAGAAAGAAAAAGAGAAGAGAAAGTTGTGAGACATCACCCATATGAATGTAATCTATGGTAAAGTGATAGAGTGTAGTTGCGTATTGAAGGGATAGAACAGGTGGGTAGTGATATTATTGGGTTTGATGGTGCAGGGTTGACAGGTGGGTAGATTGGGAAGGGTAGGTTAACATACCTACTTACTTTAAATAATAGTTAATATTTTGCCATAATTTGTTTTTTCCCTTTCTATCCATATATATATGAGTATAAATATATATACAGTTTTTAAAAAAATGAACCATTTGAAAGTAAGGTGTAAATCCATGATCCATTACCTCTAAATACTGCAGTATGCATATTTTAAGAATAATGATATTCTCCTAGACCATAATAGCATCATCACACCTAAGAAATTTAGCAATAATCTCTTAGTATCATCTAACATCTAATCCACATTTAAATTTTCCTAATTGTTTCCAAAATGTCTGTTCTTGCAAAGGTTACTAGATTGCATTTACTCTCTTTAATCTCTTTTAATTTACAATAGTCTCCCTACCTTTTTATTTTATTATTTTTAAAATATTGAACATTGAAGAAAACTAGGCTAGTTTTCTTGTAGAATGCTTCACATTCTGGATTTGTCTGATTTTTAAAATAGTATTACTTGGTCCTTTATTCTTTCTATTTCCAGTAAAATAGAATCACTCCAGAGTAGTGGATTTTTTTCAATGTTTTATAGTCAATTATAAGCATTTGTTCCTCCCTCCCCCTTCTTCCCTTCCTTCCTTCTTCCCATCCATTGTCCCAAATGTGACCAGTGGAAACCATTCAAGCTGTCTCATTTCCTTTTTTTTTTTTTTTTTAACACACTTTGTTTTTAGAGAAGTTTTAGATTACAGAAAAGTTATTTAGAAAGTACAGGGGATTCTGATATTATGCACTATTTAAATTGTATTAGAAGTAATTGCTCAAGCACTTAGGCAAGAAAAAGAAATAAAAGGAATCCAAATTGGAAAAGAAGAAGCAAAACTTTCACTGTTTGCAGATGATATGATCCTATATGTAGAAAGTCCCAAAAAATTGACAACAAAGCTTCTAGAGCTGATAAATGAGTTCAGTAAAATGATGGGATATAAGAACAACATGCAAAAGTCAGTAGCATATCTGTACACTAATAATGAGCAATCTGAGGAGGTAATCAAGAAAAAGATTCCATTTACAATAGCAACTAAAAGAACAAGTATCTAGGAATAAACTTAACTAAGGATGTAGAGGACTTATACACAGAAAACTACATAACATTGCTAAAAGAAATCAAAGAAGACCTAAATAAATGGAAGAATATTCCATGTTCATGGACTGGAAGACTAAATATCACTAAGATGGATTATACCCAAATTGATTTACGGATTCAACACAATCCCAATAAAAGTTTCAACAGCATTTTTTTCCTGTTTCCTTTTGACATGCACACTTTCATCTTTGAGTGTTACCTTGCTTTCTAAATAAGATATCCCAGGCTTACATTGTACTTTCCCTCTCTCAGACTTGGAAGCAGACTTTCTCCAAGGAGCCACAATCTGGGCACAACTAAGATGCCATTTTTTCTAGATCCTTTCAAATCCTTTCTAGGAAGGTCTAGGAAATTCATATTAAAAAAAAATGAACATCCATGAGATCATACTGATAGTTTCAATTCAAATTTCACAATTACACATATTTATTACCCAAACTCTTTGATTTTATATTTGTGTCTTTTCTGAAAAAATCTTAGTTCCTATCAAGATTAATGTATTTATTTGTTTTATTCTGTAATTACATACAATATACATAAAATTAAATTTCAATATTAGTAATGATAAAACTGAATGAATTTTAAGATTCCTTTGAAGTTCTTTTTGTTCTCAGTATGTATTTCACTAAGTTTATTTAATCAGAGTACTGTATTCAAAAGTCACTTGAGGGGCAGCAGATATGGCTCAAGGAGTTGAGCACCCACCTTCCACATGGGAGGTCCCAGGTTCAGTTCCTGGTGCCTCCTAAAGAAGGCAAACAAACAATGAGCAGACAATGAGCAAAAACAACGAGCAAGACAACAAACAAACAATGACCAGACAATGAACAAAAATAAATGAGCAGGGAGCGGATATGGCTCAAGCAATTGAGTGCCCACCTCCCACATGGGAGGTCCTGGGTTTGGTTTTTGGTGCCTCCTAAAGAAAAAACAGTCAATGAGCAGACAATGAGCACAAACAATGAGCAAAAACCACAAGTAAACAGATGAGGGAGCCATGTGGGGGGAATTAAAAAATTTTTAAAAGTCACTTGAAAGAATTATTTTTTCTATGTGCTTGTATTAGTCAGCCAAAGGGGTCCTGATGCAAAATACCAATAATTGGTTGGTTTTTATAAAGGGTATTTATTTGGGGTAGAAGTACACAGTTACCAGGCCATAAAGCATATGTTTCTTCTCTCACCAAAGTCTATTGCCACGTGTTGGAGCAAGACAGCTGCCGATGTTTGCCAGAGTTCAGGCTTCTTGGGTTCCTCTCTTCTCGGGGCTGTGTTTCTCTCTGGGTTTAGATCCTCTGTTTCCTCCACAAGGTCAGCTGTAGACTATGAGACTCTCTAGGCTTTGCTTCTCTCCACAAAGCCAGCTGTGAGCTCTCAGGCGAATGGCTTGTCTCTATCCTGGGGCCCTCTCTCCTTCCTCATGACCAAGCTCTCTTCCCAGGGCTCCAGCTCAAGACTAACATCAAAACTGCTCCCTTTGCCCTTTTCCTTGCTTTTTTTTTTTTGTTACATATCCCCCCCTCCTTTCTGCTTGCTCTTGCTGTGTGTTCATTTTTTTGTGTTCTTCTATGTCTGCTTTTTTTGTCTCCCCCCGTTGTGGCGACACACCGAGTCGGCCCACCGCATAGGCAGCTTGCCCCGCTTGTGGGTGGCTTTGTTCCGTTTCGCCGGCGGCTCAGCTCCGCTTTTTTCGCTGGCGGCTCAGCTCCGTTTGCAGGTGACCTGCCCTGCCTGTGGCGGCTTTTTTGCCCTCCCCATGGCAGCTTTGCCCCACCCACGGTGGCCTGCCCCCTCAAGGCGGTCTGCCCACTTGGAGAGGTCCCCGGGAACCGAAACCGGGGCCTTCCATGTGGTGTACCGGTGCCCTATCCACTGGGCTAAAGCCGGCCGCTGCCTTGCCTTTTATATTCAATTCCCCCACCCACCAAGGGGTGGGGCTCAACGCCCTATTGATGTGGCCCAGTCAACGCCCTAATCATAACTTAATCATGCCCAGATTAACAGATCAGTTTTAGCATGATTCAATATATATTTTTGGAATTCATAATTACATCAAACTGCCAAATGGCTACAGTGCTTATATTACCAATTTGATATACAATTAGAATTTATTTTTAATTTTAGGGTTTTTCTTACATATTTAATTTTCTCTTTGAATATTTAAATATTTCATCATCAAAAAGTTAAGACTAAATAGGGAGTATATTCAGAGAAGTCTTGCTTTCCTTCCCTTCACCCTGTTCCCTGAGTCCCCTTACAAGTAATATTTAATATATATATATATTTTGTTACATATCCCCCCTTTCTGCTTGTTCTTGCTGTGTTCATTTTTGCATTCTTCAGTGTCTGCTTTGTTTCCCCCCGTTGCGGCAACATGCCGAGTTAGCTCACTGTGCAGGCGGCTTGCCCCACTCGTGGGCGGCTCTGCTCTGCTCATGGCGGCTCTGCTCTGTTTGTGGGTGGCTCTACTCTGTTCGCGGGCGACTTGCCCTGCCTGTGGCAGCTTTTTGCCCTGCCCACGGTGGGTCTGCCCCACCCACGGTGGCTTGCCCTTTCAAGGCGGTCTGCCCGCTTGGAGAGGCCCCTGGGAACCGAACCCAGGGCCTCCCATGTGGTGAACCGGCACCCTATCCACTGGGTTACAGCCGGCCCCCTAATATTTTTAAATATTAGTTTTTCAGTTAGTCTTCAATTTGTTTTTGCAAAAATGAGGAAATACCTGTTTTATACATGATATGTATACTCATTTCCCCTTCTTCATATAAAATATAGTGTTCTTTATATTGATGACTCTACATCTTGCTTTTGTCACTTAACAATATATCCTGGAGATTGTGCCATGTCAATATATAAAGAACCAGCATTTTGATTGAAATTTCTGGAAGCTTTAAGAAATGCCTCAATTCAAGTCACAAGTAAAATGATGTGAAGGTCTATTATGATTGCAAAAGAGGACAAATTTTTAATGATTTGCCTTAAAAATTTGCCCAATTAACTCTCAAGTTATTAAAAATTTTAGATTAAATTGGGAAAATTATTGTTTCAAATCTATACATAAGCTGGCATGTTAAGCACTTTATTAATATGAAACATACTCACCTCTTTATTTTCTTTTTCTTTTCCTTTTATTATTCCTTATTTTCTTTTATTTATGTTCTTTTCCTTTTCCTTTTTTGATTTCTCCTTTTAACTTCTTTTAGTATACTACCTGTTTTGGTCAGCCACAGGAGTGCCTTTTGAAATATACCAAAGATTGGTCGGTCTTTATAAAGGGTATTTATTTGGGGTAGAAGCTTACAGTTACCAGGCCACAAAGCATAAATTTCTTCCCATACCCAAGTCCACGTGTTGGAGGAAGATGGCTGCCGACGTCTCCAGGGTTCAGGCTTCCGGGTTTCTCTGTTCCTGGGGCTGCGTTTCTCTCCGGGCTTAGCTTCTGTTTCCTTCACGAGTTCAGCTGAAGACTATGAGACTCTCTGCGTTGCGTCTCTCCACAAGGCCAGCTGTAGCCTATCCGGCGATCGGCTCACTCCAACATCAGAACTCCTTCTCAAATCTCCTTCTCCAAAAATCCTGCTTCTCTCATCCTGCTTTTCTACTTGAGACCACACCCACCGAGGGGCGGGGCTCAACGTCTCACTGACGTGGCAGTTAACGCCCTACTCACAACTCAATCATGCCCAGATGAACAGACCAGCTTACAAACATAATCTAATCTATATTTTTGGAATTCATAATTAAATCAAACTCAAACCATTAGACTACCCTTCCAATTTTTTTGTGTCACACCCCCCTAATGTAACCCATAAATTTCTCACCTGAATCAAGAGCAAAATTAGATATTTCTTAGTTTTTGTAGCTCTTGTGTTCCATGCATATCCCCCTCTCCTCAGCTCCCTAACTTCTATTTTTAGCAGCCTCAGCTTTGGTGTCATTTCGCTCCTGTATTAGTCAGGCAAAGGGGTGCTGATGCAAAATACCACAAATTGGTTGGCTTTTATAAAGGGTATTTATTTGAGGAAGAAGACCATAGTTACCAGGCCATAAAGCATAAGTTACTACCCTCACCAAAGTCTACATGTTGGAGCAAGATGGCTGCCAACATCTGTGAGGGTTCAGGTTTCCTGGATTCCTCTCTTCCTGGGGCATGCTTCTCTCCAGGCTCAGCTCCTCTGTTTTCTCCACAAGGTCAGCTACAGACTCTCAGGTGAACAGCTTGTTTCTCTTCCCAAGGCCTTTTCTCTTTCCTCCTGACCAAGCTCCTCTATGTGCTTACTTCCCAGGGCTCCAGCTCAAAAACTCCATCAGAACTCCAAATCTGTCCTTTGCCATGTCTTTTGTCTGTGAGTCCCCACCCACCAAGGGGCGGGGACTCAATGCCATAATGATGTGGCTCAATCAAAGCCCTAATCATAATTTAATCATGCCCAGAGGAACAGACCAGTTTACAAATATAATCCAATATCTATTTTTGGAATTCATAAATAATGCCAAACTGCTACAACTCCCAACAGTTGGCACGTGTAACTTTTATATGGAAGACTGCCCTTGTGCTACTGAATACTACTTTGTCCACATGCACAGAAAACAAAGAAAGTGTGACTGGGTCAGCAAATGACTAATGGGTGGGAAGGTAGGAAAGCCCAACTCCCTTGCCTTGGATTATTACAGCTCTGAAGGGTAACTTACAGAGATTTTCAGTGGAATCAGTCTGAAACTATCATCTGCAGGACTTTGAGATTGAGATTTACTTGTCTTTTCCCCCTTTTATAATGCTTCCCCTTGAAGCACTTCTGTAATAATTCACTTGTACATGAAGCCTAATGTCAGGGTCTGCTTTTGGAATCACACTTAAAACTGTTGGCACTGGCAGTGGTCCTAGGAAACCGATTCTAAGGTGTTATATGCCTTGTTGGACAGATAGCAATAAGGATTCCATTGATAGTAAATGGTGGTAACCCCTGACATACTAGATCATTAAAATTGCTGAGATGTTCAACTGTGGGTGGAAGGGGCTGCACTGGCTTAGATGTTACCCTTTAGCATTTGGGGGATATGAGGAAATAGTAATTATGACTGTGGAATTGGTTGGTTGTTACTGAGTGTTACTGATGTGTTGAAGAGAGAAAATGAAAGGCTCAAATTAGAGGACCCATTCCAGCAGAATATTTGATTGTTCCCAGGTACTTATGGTAGGGCATTGAAACCTGAGGCAGGACATGAGAGTTGCCCTCATATCAACAAACTCTATCCATCTAACCTCAGATTCTACAGTTCACTCTTGTTCAGCACCCTTAAGATCCTCTCAAAGGCATGCTCTCCTAGTTCTCACAAGTACAATTACCCAGGTATTGTACTTTCTTCCATGAATAATGTCTTTCTCCTCTTAGCAGGGCAAGCACTTCCTCAGTCAGACCATGCTGAAACTTGAATCTAGTTGTAGGTCTAATAGCCAGGAAGGGAAATGTCTTTCAAAGCATCTCTCTCAGTTGGGGCTTCTGCATAGTTTTTGGAAAAGGAAGGAAGCTCTTATCCTATAGTAAGTAGGAGTGGGCCATTTCTATGAGCCTAGAAATTCAGGAGAAGTTAAGGGTTCAATTATGTGAATTTTTAACAAAGTTTCATCTTACCTTTATTGTAATAATAAAGAAGACATTTATGAGAACTACTCTAGAAAATAAGGATCTTTTTTATCAAGACAGAACACTAAAATTTTATTACTAACATATAATACTACAATGTCCAACTCTAAAAAAATTTATTATAAGCAGTAAAGTAACAGAATTAACATGGCATTAGGGTTAATGGTAAAATATAATTACTGTGTCAATAAGAATCTTAGATTTTTACTCACCTGTAATGGCTTTCACTCCTTCCATCATGTGATGCAGATCAACATTCCCATTTGCTAGAGACGCATAATCAATGGCATTAGCTCAGAAAACAAATACAGATGATATATTTTGTGTAACAAAGTCCAGCTAAATTCCACTAGCATCATAATTTTAGCTGTTAGCTCTTTAAATTTCTAGATTTCAAGGATTTATGCCACATTAATACGAAGGTCTGTTGGAGACCAGGGACTCTGGACCAGAAAAAAATATACTCATCCCAGGCTTTTGGAAGCCCTTATTTTTTATAACTGTAGTTGAAGATTTCCTTGGTGTTAGACAGATATTCTGGTACTGCCAAAGATCTCAGACTGAGGCCCTAATCTAGCCTGGAACATTTAATGAAGGCATCATGACGGGGATAATATCTGAGATCTGTAAAAGAATTAGTAAGAGCTAGTCAGAAGAAGAGGGAGGAGAAAAAGTGTTTAACATGGAGGAGATAAGACAGTGATACTCAAAATGTGATCCCTGGACCAGCTGTATCAGCATCACTTTAGAACTTGTTCAAAACAAAAATTCTCAAGCCCCACCTCTACTGAATTAGAAATTCAGGGGATGAAGCCTCGCAATCTGTGGTTTAACAAGTACTCTCAACGATTCTGATACACACTCAAGTTTGAGAACCATTAGGTTAAGAAAAATGAAAAAGACTAGGGAAAGCATATTATGTATGTACAACTTAGCATGGTTGGAAGAGAAAATGCAAGGTGAGGAGAAGAGATATGAGGGCAGAGAGGTAATTAAGGGTTTAGGGTCTTGTAAACTATCACATGGATATTGGAGTTTATCTTTTGAGTTGTAGGATAAAGAAAGGGTTCTAAGCAAGAGAGTGATATGGTCAGAATTTAATTTGATGGACCATTCTACCAGCTATATAGAGAATAAATTTGAAGGAGATAAGAAGGTAGAGTAGGAGACCAATTAGGATGCTCATATAATCTCCAAGCTGGAGATGAAAAGAGTCTGAAATTAGACACTAAAATCACATATTGAGATTCAGGGATGAATCTGAAAAATCTTTAGGATTCAAAAGTTACCAAGTATATTCTCATGGGAATAAGGAAAAAAAAAGGGTTAAAAAAGGAAAAGAAGTACAAGCCAGGTTGTAGGGATAGATGACTGGGTTAATGATACTATAACAAGGAAAGCAGAAGTAGAAGTTAATTATCAAGGAAGAAAATTTGCTTTGGGAAATTAAAAATAATTTTAATATATATTCCTATGATAAAACCTAAATACAGATGTCTAATGAGAGAGATTTGGCCTGAAGATGAAGATCTGATTTGGGAGCCTTTATTACATAAGGATATTAATATTAAGACAGAATGTATAGAAATGCAATGAACATTGGGTTGATGAAGGAACCTTGAGAATCTAAGCTTTTATCAGGTTATTGAAAGAAGAGATAATGTTGAAGCAAAGAGAAGGAAAAGTCATATGGGAATGATGAAAATCAGGAGAGTAGGTCATATAGAAGTTGAGATAAGTAACAGATTCAAGAAGAAAGAATTACTGTTGCCAAAGGCACCACAGATATCTAATATGATAAGACCTAAATTATGCCCTAGCATTTGAAAATTAGAAGATCACTGTTTAGCTAGTGTGATGATAGTGTACTTAACTAGAGGGGAATGGGCAGACTGCAGATTACAGTGGACAGAGGAACAAATGACAGGTAAACACATGGCTTCTGTTAACTTCTCTATACTTTTTCCTAATTTGCTTTCTTACTAATCTATTTCTACTAATGATCCTGCCAAAAGCCCCTCCTCCTATAATTTCTTGGTAGCCACAGGGAAAGATGATGTTGATTTTAGATTAATTTTAGGTTGGTAACCCTTATTTTAATATTTGGGCCCCTCTAAGCTTTAAAATTTTTATTTGGTACCATATATAATTGTTTTTAAAGGGTATCACATAGAGGATAAAGATAAAAGGATATGCTAAGACTATCTCTAGTGCTTACCATCAACTTGTAGGTTTTCTAACAGATCAGCAAGTTCTTCTTCTGTGAGCTTGACCCCCATATTTTTCAAACTAGTTGGGAGTTTGCTCCTTTTAATCTTCCCCTCTTTGGAAAGAGAGAGTAAAGCAACATTTTAAAAAAGTCATGTAATAGCAAAAAAAAAAAAAAAAAAAGAAAATTTTGAGTATTATTATTAGCTTTAATGACTGCATAGTAAAGTAAAGCAAAAGAGACAAAAGATCAAATATACTTATGCCTTTGTATCATTACATTTCCAAAAAAGCCTGAAACCCCAATAGACCTGTCCACTTGAAACTCCACATAGAAAGTCAATAGAAGAGTCATAATTAGAATGTATTTCCTTGAATCTGCTCTTGATGACAAGCAAGACCAAAACATTGTTAAGGGCCTTGAACAAGTAGTACTGCTGACCATCAGCTTGATACTTCTGCACAAAAAATAGGGTTATTTTTGTTCACTGACTTCCCAAATTCATTATCTTTGCAGCAGACCAATGGTCTTCAATAATGGCCAATTTTAAAATTTGTTTTGCTAGGTTTGATTTTCCATTTGAGAATGAAAAGTAGAAAAAAATCCAAGAGTGTACTGGACTTCCTGCAAAGAAAGAGTACATGATAATAGCAGATAAGGGAAGCAGATGTAGCTCAAGCGATTGAGCTCCTGCCTACTACATGGGAGGTCCTGGGTTCAGTTCCCGGTGCCTCCTGGAGAAGACCAGCAAGAGAGTGAGCTGGTGTTACAGGCTGGCATGATGGGCTGGCGTGGCGAGCTGATGCAGTAAGATGCTGCAACAAGGAGACATAAAGAGGAAACACAATGAGAGCAACAACAAAGCAGGGAGTGGAGATGGCTCAAGTGATTGAGCACCACTCTCCCACATAGAAGGTCCCAGGTTCAGTTCCCAGTGCCTCCTAAAGAGAAGACGAACAGACACAGAAAGCACACAGTAAATGGACACAGAGCACAAACAGTGAGCACAAACAATGAGGGGAGGGGGGGAATAAATAAAATAAATCTTTAAAAAACTAGCAGATAAGGTGATTATTAAGCTGAAATAATCATAAATTACAAATTATATAAGACTAAGATTTATAGTTGAATGATATGAAGTCTGGGAAACTCAGATAATATGCTTTTAAGTATGCTTTCTTACTTACTTTTGAGAGACTTTATACCCTTCAGCAACCTATTAAGATATACCTTTCCATCATCTGTAAAAAAAAGCAATAATTCATGTATTGGTGAAATTAATATGAGATTCACAAAATAGCATAAATTGAATAATTTCAGAAACAGAACATTTAAAAATCTTTTACCCATATACATAAATAAATTGCATTTCTATAAAGTAGCAATGAGAAAACCAAAAAATGAAATTAAGAAAATAATGCCATTTAAAATAGCATCAAAAGAATAAAACATTTAGGAATAAATTTAATTCAAGAAGTGCACATCTTACACTCTGAAAACTATAAGACATTGTAGTAAGAAATGAAAAAAGCCCTAAATAAGGGATTGGCATCCTATGTTCATGAATTGGAAGATGGCAAAACTCCCCAAATTGATTTACAGATGCAATGCAAATGCTATTAAAATTCCAGCAAGTTTGTTTGTAGATATTGATGAGTGGATCCTAAAATTCATATGGAAATGCAGGGACCCCAAATAGACAAAAGCATCTTGGAAAAGGAGACAAAAGTTGGAGGACTCACACTTCCTGATTTTAAAACTTACTGCAAAGCTACAGTAATCAAAACAGTGGGGGACATCCATAAGGATAGCTATATAGATCAATGGAATATAATTGAAAATACAGAAATAAACCCTCATATTTATGATCAATTGATTTTTTCCCCTTCATTATAGAAGTTTGATGAGAAGCTTGATGAGGGTGGAACCAAGAAAAAGAACGTTGGGCAAGCCTGTGGAAAGGGTGGATCCTCATGATGCCCCAGGGAGAAGAAATCATCATCTTGAGAATGACTCTCAGACTTTGAAATCTAGTGAAGTATGCCCTGCAGGTTTATGGAACTGTTCTGGACCCATGACTCATGTCTCTCTCCCAATTTCTCCTTATGGTAATGCAAATGGTTATCCTTTGTCCATTTGTGTATTAGAAGCAGATAAATTGTTTTTTATTTGGGGTAGAAGCTTACAGTTACCAGGCTATAAAGTGTTAGTTACTGCCCTCACCAGTCTATCGCCACATGTTGGAGCAAGATAGCTGCTGACATTCAGCCTTCCTCTTCCTTTTAAGGCTCCATGGTCAGGCCCTCTAGGCTTTGTCTCTCTTCCTGGGGCTCTATTTCTCTCCGGGCTCAGTTGTAGACTATCAGGCAAATGGCTCATCTCTTTTCACTAGGGCCTTCTCTCCTTCCTCATGACCAAGCCTCTGTGTGCTTATTTCCCAGGGCTTCAGCTCAAAAACTCCAACTCCCTTCTCTGTGGTGCAGTTTCTCTGTGAGTCCCTGTCCACCAAGGGGACAGGGATGCATTGTCCTACTGATGTGGCCCAATTAATGCCTTAATCATTATTTAATCAAGTAAAAGTAAAACCTCTGAATCCAATATACTCTAATACGCCCAGAGGAAAAGACCAGTTTACAAACACAATCCAATATTTCTTTTTGGAATTCGTCAATAATATCAAACTGCTACAATAGGTATTTGAGTCTTTTGGTTGCTATTGTAAATGGAATTTTCCCCCTGATTTCCTGCTCAGATTGTTCAGTAGTAGTGTATGAAAACTGATTTTAGCATGCTGATCTTGTATCTGGCCACTCTGCTGAACTCATTTATTAGCTCAAGTAGCTTTACTGTGGATACTTCAGAACTTTCTAAATACAGTATCACTGCAAACAGTGAGAGTTTTACTTCTTCTTTTCCTATTTGGATGCCTTTAATTTTTTTCTTGTCTAATTGCCCTAGCTAGAATTTCTAGTACAATGTTGAATAACATTGGTGACAGTGGGCATCCTTGTCTTGTTCCATATCTTAGAGGAAAGCTTTCAACCTTATCTCATGGAGTATGATGTTGGCTGCAGGTTTTTCATATATGCCTTTTATCAGATTGAGGAATTTTCCTTCTATTCCTATCTTTTGAAGGTTTTTTTTTTTTATCAAAAAAGGATGCTAGATTTTGTTGAATGCCTTTTCTGCATTGATTGAGATGATCACGTGTTT
>PVKH010001699.1:0-10604 GCA_004027955.1 Chaetophractus vellerosus
CACAAAAACAAAACAAAACAAAACAAAAAACCTACGGCAAATTATGAGAGCTACACTCATACTCATCTTTGTTCTAAGGTATTTGCCAACATTAATTTATTTAAAATCTTACAACAAGCTAAAGGGGTAGATTTTATCACCATTAAGTATAAAATGAAATCAAAATACAGACAGGTTAAGGTACCTTCTCTTGTTTAAGAGAACATAGCCAGTTTTAAACAAAACTTGTTTGAACACAGGTACCGTGAATCCAGTTACAACAACTGCTCTGTGGATCCTGGGTCTTCCTTCACTCACCCAGCTTTCAGGAGCAGAATGGCTGGACGTTTTCAGCTTCACCACATATTGCCGAGTAGCAGTTCAAAAGAAACTGTACAGATTCACAATTTCTATTGCTTTTGTTTCAGAGATCCTGTTACCCCACATCCTCTAGATCTTGTCATAGGAACAGATCAGAGATATTTTTAAAATGAGGTAAGTCTGTATACTCTATTGCCTTGGAAAGATAGCTAGGCTATCTGAAAATAGAGCAATTTGAAATGTAGGGTAACCCATCTCTGTTAAAATATCAACTGTGTGCAACATATGGGAGGACACACATCGCAGGGTTTACAATGGTTAGCTCAGCAATGTGAACTTGGAGTGTGCTGGGGAACACCCTTCACAGTGCAGATCTGTAGTCTTTTAATAGAAGTCATTGTTGACAGAGTTGCCCCTGGAGTATGCTATCTACAAAGATACTAGGGAGTACAAATAGAAGTTGCTGCCTTTAATTGAAAAGCATCCAACAGTTGTTATTTAAAAAAAAAAAAAAAAAAACAGGTTAGCACAGCACATTCAGATGCTCAGTTGGATATCTTCAGATCTGCTGACCCTGACTCCACACCCACAGCTGACTCAGTCACAACATTCTGGATTCTCAGACAACAGCTGGCAGCTAAGGCAGGATGATGGGAGCTGCACACCTGCTTCAGCAAAGGATCCTCCTGGGTCTTCAAAGCAGACAGCTGGGGCTGCAGTGCCATTGGAAGCTGCTGTCTTTTAGATGAATGGCAGTCCGGCTGATGCTGTTGGGGTGCCCCTCACAGTCAGGGCTTCAGGGACTGGCTGCTAGAGGAGATACAGCTGCTGTCCTATCAGGCCATGCCCATGTCCTGGAGATGCTGACCTGGTCCATGGATTACAGGGCTTTGCTGTAGCAGCCCTGGAGACCTCCCATCTGGAAGCTGCTGCAGTGGGATCCTTGATTCTCTTGTACTTCTTGTTGGATACTAACTTCTGAGGAGGACACTGAGAAAAGCAGGGGCTATCCAATACTTTCCTCTTGAGCAGGAATTGCTCAAGTTTTGCAACTGCTTTTGTCTGGGAGATCCTCCTGCAGCCTTTGTGGTTTTTGAGTTTGCACTCTGTGCTCTAACCCAGGCTTACTCTGGGCACTTTAAACTCCATGGTGAACTCAAAACAAGACAAAACAAAAACAAGGGAGCTGATGTGGCTCAGTGGTTGAGTGCCAGCTTCCCATGAGGTCCTGGGTTCAATCCCTAGTCCCAGTACCTCAAAATAAACTCCATGGTGAGGGGATGGAATCCACATGGAGGCTGCTGATTTTTCTGAAGGGATCAACAGTTCAAGAAGCATTCTTAAAGATGGCTTTTTTTTTTTTTCAATTACATTTAGGCTGCTAAAAAGACCTCTGGCTCATGGGCTGCCTATTGCTCTCTCAACCCAGGCTTCATTTTCTGGCGCTACTTCTCTGATCCCTGACATGCAGGCCATTGCAGCAGAGAGGACCCCTCATCCCAATCCTGCTGCATTTGGGGCCTGGGTTGCTCTGTAACATCTTGCTGAAAACCTTGCCCCAAAGGCTGCAGTGGTGACCTGGCCACTATTTGGGGTGTGGCCTGCTGTAGTTGAGAGCACAGGGGCTGTCCATTAGTTTGAGGATACTGATTCTGCTGCTCCTGCTGCTGCTGTGACTGAAGGGAGGGCAAATATTGCCCTAGATTCCCGTAGTACAAGTGCTGGAACAGTGACTTCTCTAGAAAATTCTGAGGCTGTTGAAGCTGCTGCAGATGACATCCCCATCCAGTCTGCTGCTGTCCTGACAATAGTGAGTAGTGATAATGGGCCATACTCTGCTCCTCCTGCTGGTTCCCCACTCCTTGAACATTATTAACATAATTCAAAAGGAAGGGATTCGCATGCTGGCTTCTCCCTACCCCAGGCCTGTCCTTGTCAAAATAATTCATAGAAGATGTAGAAGGATGTGTGTGGATTGCTGAGCTGTAGCTTGGAAACAGATAGGCAGGAGAAGATGCATTTCCTGTGTCATCTTGATTTTCCAAAGCATAGTGTGGTTCCTTTTTAATGCCTGGGATCTCAGAGCCACTTGAATCTACTTGCTGAGCGGGAAAACACTGTTTCTTCAGAGAGGAGCTGCCAGCACCATGTAGCAGTACCTCCTGGGCACAACAGAAGTTCGGCTCAGTGGTGTATTTGGGGGCTTTAGCCTGGGCATCCGGGAGGCTTAGAAGTAGGTGATCTTGGACAAGGTACTCGTGTAATTTCCTAGCATCAAATATTCTGCGTCTCTCTCTAGGCGGTAGTCGGGCTCTTTTGTTCTGGAACCAGTTCTAAAGGGAGAAGAGAATATGATTTTATCAAATCTACTTAACTGGTTATATTTCACAATGCATTTCTACAACGCAGGATTTTGAACTTTAGCCTTGTCTCAGCATTATTGCTAACTTGTCTTCTGTGGTTATGGAGGTCACACACTGCACACCTCCTCCCCAGGCTGCAGTGGCCCTCCTGTCCATGCAGATCCAAGCCTTTCAAGACCCCCACCCCAGCTGTAACCCATTACAATGCAGTCTTCTGCATTTAAAGGCAGAACAGTATTCCCAGCTGTTTCCTCAACACATTGTACGCAGGCTGCCCTACCAGGACAATTTCATGAATTTTTTTTCTTTTTTTCTTTTAACTTTTTTTTTGAGGTACCAGAACCGGCAATTGAACTTGGTAACTCGTATGTGGGAAACTGACTCTCAACCACTGAGCCACATTGGCTCCCAATGTACTCTTGACTATATTCTTAACTACATTTTTTTTCAAAGACTACACAGAGGGCAAGCAAGAGTTTGAGTCATAAATTGACCATAAAGTTGACATATGATCCTCAACATTCTCATTCAACCCCACTAATCCTTATTTTCTTTCTCTTTCATGAAATGAGGATAATAATACATGCTGACCATAATCCCCAGGACTCTGGGGGAGGCAGAAATGATCAAATGCTCTTTTAGACTAACCCCTCTTAATAAGCCATGGTTGTGGTTGGAGTTAGAGTCATGTACCACAAGTGACAGTAGTATCTGGAGGCCTTTCTCCATTTGCTACTCCTGGAACCACCATGCATCTCCAAGTTCAGAACTTCTTTAGGCTTCTAGTAGCACTGAAGCTACAAGGACCTCTGATCCACACATATGATGACTGTTTAAAACAAGACTCTGAGAAACCCAATAGTCAGAAATTCAGAAATAGTAAAATAGACAACAGGATAAGAACGTTCATTTAAATATTTGACCCCTCTTTCCATTTCTTTCCTTATTTAGATGTTCTACTTATTTTAGTGAGATCATTGATTTATATTTTCCTTGAAATATTTCCAATTCCTGAGATTTTTACATTACAGCAACATCATTACTTATAGAGTATTGGCCTATATTTTTCTTTTATCCTCCAAACCTGCTCTTATATTCCCTTTCTTATTTCCACTGACAATTTCTCTCTGTTGTCAAGCAACCAATAAAAATTCAGTGGAGAATTATAGAACAAAGAGAAATATAGACATCTTGATTCTGAGTTATAAGACAGTATAACTAATACAATAAAATTTTATGCAGTAATTAACAATCATTTCAAAAATTATATCAGGAATTCTCTAAAATATTGTTTCACACAAGAAATGGTGATGAAGCCTCTACAAAGGCTGTGAGACCCTGTGCCAGGTGCTAGGGACACTATCAGTAATTTAGATTTCTCCTGAATTTCAGACTTGTATATCCAACTGTTTATACTTACTATCTCCTCTTGGATACTTAATGACATACCAAACTTAACACATCCAAAGTAAAATTTCTAACGTCTCTGGCACAAAACTGCTCCTCTCGCAGGCACCCACATCGTAGTTAAAGGCAACTGCAATCTTCCATTTGCTCAAGTCAAAACTTTGTAACCACCTTTATCTCTTCTTTCTCACTGCATATCCAGTACCTCAACAAACTTTGTCAGGTCCACCTTCAAAATAGACTGAGTGTTCCTCCACACCTCCACAACCAGAACCCTGGTCCAAACCCTCATCGTTCCTATCCTGGATAATTACAATAGCTTCTTCTTAACTGCCACCTGCTTCCAAACTTGCCTCAGCATAGTCAATTTTTCATAAAACACAACACACAATATATTTGTGCCCACAGTGAGATGAACAAGAGCAAAAAAATGTTTACCACTTTTTCCTATGTGATGAAATGCTATTAAACTATTTCATAATCCTTTACATCATCCATTTTATCTACAAAAATATATATGTATGCAAAGCTTTGGACGTTTGACTTACATCAATTACAGACACGTGACAATGGGCTTGACTGGCCAGTTCTTCTCTGGTTGTAAAATCAGGGTAAGGGTTCTCTAAAAATGACCTGTTAAGTATGTTCTGTTCTTCACTAGTAAATTTATGTCTTGTTTTTCCTTTTCCTCTTCCCCATTTTGTTCTTGCTTCATTATGGCTATCCTCTTCAGTTGGGGAGCCTAAAAAAAAAAGTATAAGTGGAAAGAAAAAAGTATTGGAGAATACTGTTAGTGTCTAGAGAAAGAATAGACTATTTAGTACACAGTATTGGTTCAATTAGCTCCCCATTCATAAAATAAAAGTAAGAACTAGAGCCTACCACATAATCACTCACAATAATAAAATTACAAATGGATTAAAGGCTTATCTTTAAAATTATGAGAAAATTAGAATATCTATGATCTCCAAGATAGAGAAGGAATTCTTTACTCTAACAAAAATGCACATATTATCCAAGAAAAAAATATCAGCCTCATTAGTAATTGTTCAAGTTCCTGGCACCCAAAAAAGAAATTAAAAGGTCTCCTGGTACTAATAATGTCTGTATTATTTCTTACAACTGCAAGTAAAAATACAATTTATCTTAAAATAAAAAGGCAAAAAAAATTGAAAAGAATAATTTGACTATTCAAACTATACATATAGCGAAGCAGATGTGGCTCAGGCAACTGAGCTCCCGCCTACCACATGGGAGGTCCATGGTTTGGTTCCCAGGACCTCCTAAAGAAGACAGCGAGCTGGTGTGACAGGCACGCACAGCAAGCTGACACAAGATGATTCAATGAGACACAAGAAGAAAAACATAAGAGACACAACAGAGCAGGGAACTGAGGTGGCTCAACTGATTAGGTGCCTCCCTCCTACATTGGAGGTCCTATGTTCAGTTTCTGATGCCTCCTAAAGACACAGCATACAAGTGCAAACAATGAAGGGGTAGAAAGAAATAATTCTTAAAAAAAAAAACATATATAAGCATTATTTTATACACACTAGCACACATCTATAAAAAAGGTAAAACAAGGAATCCCAAAGAAAATTACAAAATATTTAACTTAATAAGAGCAAAAACGCTACATATTGAAACTTGTGGGATACAATTAAAATGTTTAGTCATAAATGCATAAAATCAATGAAAGAAACAGTCATCACAAAAAGAAAAAGAGAAAATTATTACTAAAAGAAATCATAAAGATAAAAAATATTGAAAAAACATATATAAATATTGGCAATTTAAAATAAAATTGATAATTAATGGCACTGAAATATATATTTATAATTGAATATTATTAAAAGGGGAATTTTGAGATTGTATATTGTAGCAGTGTGGCAGTTTGATGTAATTATGAATTCCAAAAATGGATATTGGACTGGTCTGTAAATCTGGGCATGATTAAGTTATGATTGGGGCATTGACTGGGCCACATCAGTAGGGCGTTGAACCCCACCCCTTGGTAGGTGGGGGAATCAAATATAAAAGGCATGGCAAAGGACAGAGGGAGCAGTTTTGAGTTGGAGTTGTGATGCAAAAAAAATTGAAAAGAATAATTTGACTATTCAAACTATACATATAGCGAAGCAGATGTCCCAGAAAGTAGCGTACAGAGGAGCTTGGTCGTGAGGAAAGAGAGAAGACCCTGGGAAGAGAAGCAAGCCATCTGCCTGATAGTCTACAGCTGGCCTTGTGGCACAAAGCAAGCCTGAACCCAGAAAGAGGCAAGCCCTGGGAGGGGACGCACGGCGCCGTGAGCTTCGCTGGCTCAACACACGGCCTTCTCCCGGCCGAGTCCCGTCACAGGCGGATGCGAACTCCGAGCCGACCTCGCCTTTTTAAATTATGGGAATCGGTAAAACAAGGATATTACCAAGTTGACGCCACTTTCGCATGAAGTTATCAGCAGACAAGCCACAATTAATACAGGTACAATTGGTCATGTAGCTCATGGAAAATCTACAGTTGTAAAAGCTGTTTCTGGAGTTCATATTGTCAGGTTCAAAAATGAATTAGAAAGAAATATTACTATCAAGTTTGGATATGCTAATACCAAGATTTATAAACTTGATGACCCAAGTTGTCCTTGGCCAGAGTGTTACAGATCCTGTGGAAGTAGTACACCTGATGAGTTTCCTACAGACATTCCAGGCACCAAAGGGAACTTCAAATTAGTCAGACATGTTTCCTTTGTTGACTGTCCTGGCCACGATATTTTGATGGCTACTATGCTGATGGATGCAACTCTTCTGTTAATAGCTGGTAATGAATCTTGTCCTCAACCTCAGACTTCTGAATACCTGGCTGCTATAGAAATCATGAAGCTGAAGCATATTTTGATTCTACAAAATAAAATTGATTTGGTAAAAGTCAGGCTAAAGAACAATATGAACAGATCCTTGCATTTGTACAAGGTACAGTAGCAGAAGGAGCTTCTATTATTCCAATTTCTGCTCAGCTAAAATACAATATTGAAGTTGTCTGTGAGTACATAGTAAAGAAAATTCCAGTGCCCCCAAGAGACTTTACTTCAGAACCCCAACTTATTGTTATTAGGTCCTTTGATGTCAATAAACCTGGCTGAAGTTGATGACCTCAAGGGCGGTGTAGCTGGTGGCAGTATTCTAAAAGGGGTATTAAAGGTGGGCCAGGAGATAGAAGTCAGACCTGGTATGGTTTCCAAAGATAGTGAAGGAAAACTCATGTGTAAACCAATCTTTTCCAAAATTGTATCACTGTTTGCAGAACATAATGATCTTCAGTATGCTGCTCCAGGGGGTCTTATTGGAGCTGGAACAAAAATTGACCCCACTCTGTGCCGGGCTGATAGAATGGTGGGACAGGTGCTTGGTGCAGTTGGAGCCCTACCTGAGATCTTCACAGAATTGGAAATTTCCTGTTTCCTACTTAGACGTCTTCTAGGTGTCTGCACTGAAGGAGATAAGAAAGCAGCAAAGGTGCAAAAACTGCCTAAGAATGAAGTGCTCATGGTGAACATAGGATCCCTGTCAACAGGAGGAAGAGTTAGTTCAGTCAAGGCCGATTTGGGAAAAATTGTTAACTAATCCTGTGTGCACAGACAGAAGTAGGAGAAAAAATAGCCCTTAGCCGGAAGAGTTGAGAAACACTGGCGTTTAATTGGTTGGGGCCAGATAAGAAGAGGAGTGACAACCAAGCCAACAGTAGATGATGACTGAAGAATCCCAGTTAAATACATTTGGATTAAGTCAGAATTTCTCTCAAGAGCCTTGAGGTATATTTTCAAAGCAATACTGGGGAATTAATTTCACAGCTCATTACCTTAGTAGTAGCTGTTAGGTTATTCTCATTATTTGGTGATGAAAATGTAACCACTAGTACTCAAATAGGGTCTACAAAAAAGTAAAAATTGACATAATGTTGGATTTCATCTACATTTTAGCAGAAATTAATCATTCCCAAATAATGCCTGAGTTATATATCAGTGCAGGTTTGAAATGAAACTGTCTGCTATGGTCAGCTTTTGCTGTAGAATACATACCACTGAACCTGTTTAAAATAAAGTTTTTCTTCTTATTAAAAAAAAAAAAAAGAGGTAAGCCCTGGGAAGAGAGGAACCCAAGAAGCCTGAACCCTGGCAAACGTCGACAGCTGTCTTGCACCAACATGTGGCAACAGACTTTGGTGAAGGAAGAAACTTATGCTTTAAAATTATAAAAAATGTGCTATCATCAATTGTAACAAATGTTTCACACCAATTCAAGGTCAATAATGATAGGATGGTATATGGGAATCCTGCATTTTATGCATGATTGTTCTGTAAACCCACAACTTCTATAATAAAGAAAAAAAGAAACAGTAAGAACAAGAGGGGATAAAAAATAAAATAGATAAATGCTTGTTGAGAAAAAAGACATTGCACATATAACTAATATTAGAAATAAGAAGGGAACTATCACAGAGTTACAGATATTAAAAACCTCAGGGACTTTTGGGGTAATGGTTAATAGTCTATATCTTGATAGTGGTGGTAGTTATACAACAGTACACATTTGTCAAAATTCACAAGTCTATATACCTAAAAAGGGTAGTTTCAATGTAAATTATACTTCAACAAACCATATTTAAAAATAAACAGGCTCATGAGAAGATATTGTGCCAGGTGTCCCTAAGACCACCCGTATGATCAGAGAACAGCTAGAAGGACTCACAAGACTCAGCATGAGCTGTACTTGTGGTGAAGATTTACTACAGCAATGTAGTGAGGATACAGTCTGGAGAAATCTATATGCTGCTTTCTGCTCTTCTGCCCATGAGGGCACACAAAGCACTCTTCCCCTAGCAATGACTATGCAATAACCAGGTGTGCAAGTTTCTGCCAGGGAGCCCATTAGAGACAGGGTCCAAGGTTTTTCTTGCGGGGTAGTCAGATAGGCAACTTCTGCTTAGCAAATATCAATCTTCTACAAGCTCAGAAGGAAGGCAGATGTTCCGCATAAATCATATTGTTTGCACAAACAGTCCGGGAACTGTGACTCATCCCTAGTTAACTATTGACTGGAAACACTCTGAGAACCAAGCTCCAGGCCAAGGACCAACTTTGTAAGCAGGCCTTTCAAAGGATAGAAGTCTCAGACCTGCTATGTTAATTCTTTTCTGCACAGTCCATCCCCTTTGCCTTTGGCCCTTGGCCCTTGGCCTTGGCTTCATTACAGTGAAAAAAAAAAAATTATCAGTAGAATCCCGCTCAGCAGGGTACGACTACCTGGGCCCTCAGATATGCCCTCAGGAGTTTTAGATTTAGCTAGTCAAAACAAATCCCATTAATGCCTAAAGGGCTATCTTAGAAAGCCAGGGGGCCCTACTTAAACTGTTGTATTAACTTTTTTACCTGGCCCAAGGCATCAGTTCAGGCACAGCATAATTCTGGCCAATAAATTGAAGTTGACCTGAATGCCTTCCATGACTAAGTCACTGTCATTATAATAAGGGTACACAGGCAAGTACAATCCCTGAGGGCACAAGTGGTAAAGTCCGAATAATTCAATTGAGTCATGGATTTCAGAGAGACTGCCTAAAGACAAGTCAATTCCGGTTTGCTTGTCCATTACAGGAGTGCTGTTAGGTGTGACTATGGGTCCAGTGGCACTTTGAATTTAAGATGCTGCAAGCAGCTTAGGAAACAACACCGTCCTTTTTCTTCAGGAAGAAGGAAAGCTGTCTGGAGCACTTCTCTAAGCCAATATTGTTTCACAAGAAAACTCAATACATTCCGTCAAACATTTAAGGAACAAATGATGCAAGGGAGCATAATCCCCAAACAGTTTCATGGGGCCAGTGTAACCTTGATACCAAAACCTGACAAAATTACACAGAAATCTCACTCAAACATAAGATTCAATATATGAAAGAATCACTTTGATTAATTTATCTCCACCAGAATAAGGTATAGGAGGGCAGGAATCAGGTCTTTTTTGCTAACTATGTGCTCCCGCTACCTGGCAGGTGCTTACCAAATACTTTTGGTTGGAATAATAAAAAAGTAATAAAATAAAGTATGAAAGAATCAAACCTTCCTAAATAGCACATGAATTTTTTTTTAAAACAAAGAGGATACCATCTAGCAGAAAAATAGGTAAAATAAACATAAAAATCACAGAATTAAATATAAGATAACAGAACAGAGATCAAACGTAAGAGTTATTTGATAAATGTGAGTGGGATTAATTTGTCTATTAAAAGAAAAATATTTTCAAATTCGTTCACAAAGCAAAGCTCAACTCTATGCTGCATATCAGAAACATTTAATATATAGGAAGTAAACACACATATCTATGGCCAAATGATTTGACTAGGATGCTAAGTACATTACTCCAGGGAAGAATGGTCTCTTCAACAAACGGTGCAGAGAAAACTGGATATCCATATGCAAAAGAATCAAGTTGGACCTCTACTTCACACAATCTACAAAAGTTAACTCAAAATGGATGATGGACCTAAACA
>PVKH010001699.1:10704-29576 GCA_004027955.1 Chaetophractus vellerosus
AAAAAAGAAAGAAAAAAGAAAAAAAAAAACAATTCAGGGGAGCCAATGTGGCTCGGCAGTTGAGCAATCTCTCACCCCTGGTATCTAAAATTAAAAAAAAAAAAAAAATCTTGGCATCCCTGACTCCCTTCTACTAAATGCCAGTAGTGCCCTATAGTTGTGGGGACTATCAAAAAACTTCCCACACACATTTCCACACATTGACTTAGTTTTACTGATTCATTCCCTTCCTAGCTGCTGCCAGATGAGTTACTGAACTTCTTAAAATCTCCACATGATAAAAGGGTCTAAAAATATTGTCCATGGTATGGTGCTAGTAAAAAGATTAGATAATTCACGTAAAGCATTTTTAATAAAGCCAGGTTCATACTAAGAACAAATAAATGTTGGCTCTTAACGCTTTCCTTCCAGAAGCTCGCAGTCTATTTTGTATTCCAGACCACCCCTAAACCAGAGCCCAGAGTTGAGAGCTAAATGGATTGGGAGGAGGCAGGCTGGCTACAATAGAGTATTATGGAGGATATTTCCTGGCCCTACTTGGTCTCTATCCTTATCAACGCAGTAATGTTCAGGGGGAAATACTGTAATTGACTCTGGAATAGCCAAATCCAAACTCTTTCATTGAACTGTTCCACCCTGTACAAGCAAAAAGACAGATTTATAACCTCTCGGTAGCAAGGGGAGTATGCAATGAAGGTTGCACATATGCCTATTAATACTTAGATTCCTCATCTTGCTGGAATATGAAGATTAGATTAGCAACTGTATGAAAAAAATCCAGACTGTGGGCAGGGCATGTCTTGGAAACACAAATAAGGACAGTTTCCTTCCCCCATTCATATTTTTTTCCTCAGTGAAGATTAGAGTTGAGGACACTGTGGAGTTATCCTTGCAAAAAACAGGCTACTTAAACCCTCAGCAGATGTGGTGAATCACATCTATGCTGAGCTCAATCTCCAAACAGAAAGGGCCAGAAGGCAACTGGGGAAAGAAGCCCCAGTTTTTGTAAAATCCATCCTGTCTGGGACAAACCTTTTCAGTTTGCTCGTGACCAAAGGCCTGTCATTTCCCTTCCTCAGAGACAGAGTGCTCGTGCATAAATTATCTGCTCTGAGGGTCATAACAGAGGAAGTTATGATTTCCCTCTTTTCCCTCGGGAAGAAGCAGAAGTTGGAAGATATTAAGTGCCTTATCCCAGGACAAGAGCAGAAAGAGGCAGAGGATGGAGGTCAAGTCAAGCCTTCAGGCCAGAGAAACAATGCCGGGACCTGTACCTCCCAGGGCCTCAGAAGACAGGAGAGGCACCCCATCCCCTGCTTCAGCTTGGCTTCAGGGCTCTGTCTTACCCTCAAACCAGCTGTTTTTGTTGTTCCTTGTACGGATGTTTTTAATAGGAGAAATACAGAAAACACAGTAAGTAATCAGCTATAATCTGACCACTCTTAGGAGTTATTTAAAATCAAGTAGGGGAGCAGATATAACTCAAATTAAGTGCCTGCTTCCCATATGGCAGATCCCAGATTCCGTTCCTGGTGCCTCCTATAAAAAAACAAGCAAACAAACAAAAAAACCAACTCAGGGGAGCTGATGTAGCCCCATGGTTGAGCATCGGCTTCCCACATACCAGGTCCCAGGTTCAATCCCCGGCCCCGGCACCTCCAAAAAATAAATAAATAAATAAATAAATAATCGAATGACAATATCCCACCCCTCACACTAACTCTTCCTGAAATACAGGTATATTGAACTTCCACAGAAAAGACATGCACAGTATTTAAACCCAACAATAAGATCTGAAGAGTATGTCAAGTATTTGGTCATTGGTCATTGGTAAAAGGCTAGAAAGAAGTGATGCAGGAAGCAGTGCTTTAATAACAACCCTACCTAGCAGAAGCCTTCAAAATTTTTTCCGTATATCATTTTTCTCACTCATTGCCCTGGAGAACTTTGTCAAAGATCTCCGGAATGCCATACGTGCTGTGCAACTCTGGCTCCCCAGCGTTTGGGGATGCACAACATTCATTAGGGGATAAGAGGAGATACGAGGACTCGTTCACAGCAAAGGTATGCTCAGGGACGCAAACTGAACTCAGCTAAGCCTCTGGGGAGGCTGGCTGTCTGGTCTGAGTTTTTACCCTTCACCCACCCCCAATCCCCAACACTCAGCATAATGCAACCTAAAATGGCCCCAGCCTTTCGGAAAAGAAAATGTACACATTTAATAAAAATTAAGACAACGATAAAAACAGCAACAGGCATTCTTCAGACTCACTATATCCCCATGGTCAAGAGCATGGCCCCTGGAGCTCGCCTGCCGAGCGTTCAAATCCTGGCTCTGTGGCCGACTGGCCTTTGGGCAGGGCTGACTGCTGCTGCCCTCCCAGGCCACACTCCAGACCCTGGAATGGAGGCCATTCCCACGGCAGTTTTACATTCTAAAGCTGCCGCAATGGAGCCGCCACTAATTTGGGAGCTTTTAGGTGCAGATTTTTCACCTGAGACAGAGAGATGGTGGCAGGACCAGTGGACTCCTGGGTCTACAGTAGTTGGGGAGCCTCTGACAGACAACTCAGATATCCCCATTAGAGCACAACAAGATGAACAAGACATAACTGGAGCAGACCACACAGTGAAGAGCCTTCCCTCATTTAGGACTTATCTAGAAAGAAAAATCTAAGCCTGAACCTCAAAGCTTGAGTATACCACCCTCTCAAAGAACAGGAGTGCCACCCTCGTCCATATGCCCGATTTGAAAAGTTCCAAAATATTTCTGAACTCCACAGGGTATCAAACTGCCACATTTGTGAAAGAGGGAATAAAACAATCCCCAGGGCCACTTCTACAATTCCTCCAGGATAGCTCTTTTGGTTTGGGGGGAAGTTTTTGTTTCTAGTTTTTATTCAGTGAACTTTCATATGCTGAAGTGAATCCTGGACATATCATTGTGTCTGATATCTCCATAAGAAATAATTTTTAACATAACCACAGGGGACTTTTTTTCATTTTTAAATACTTCATCTTTCCTTAAGTCCTAATACCCAATTCCATTCTGAACAGCAATCGCAGAAAATTAAAAATTACATCAGTGATACTAGCTATCACCAGTCTATACGCTTTCACTTTTAAAAAATGAAAACTCAAACCCCTGCAGAAAACTAGTTCATCAGCAGACAGTTCCCCAGCAGAGAAACCCCCTTAGTTCTCTACCAAAGGCACTCACCATCGGAAGCCATGAAGAATCTCTAGTCCAATCTCTGAGTAATAGATGTGATGGACTCCAGAGCAGTGTTAGCTAAATATACCCCCAAGGTGCCCACCCTAGTGTAGCCCCACCCTAAGCTCAGCTCCACCTTAGAATTAGCTCCGCCCTAGGTTCAGCTCTGCCCTAGGCACAGCTCTTGATCTCTTTATCAAATTTGCCTTTTCAAAACCTAGCTTCTGTTCACTGAGACAAATTTTATTTAACCCCCACAATACCCTTATAAAGTAGGTATAATTTTACTCCCACCTAAGAGTGGAGGATCTTGGGGGCAGACACAGAGTGAGCAGTCTCATCTCCCACCTAACGCTTGTCACCATCACACTATTATGTTATAGACCCCACATTAGATGACGAAGCAGCTTTGTTGGACTCACAAGCTGCTCTACATTGCTTGATATATCATTGACAAGAATACTGGATTTGGAGGCAGGAAAGACCTGAGACCAACACTGACTGAGGATTATGGACAGAACATATGATAATTACATCTTATCCTGTGAGAAATCCCAAACCGCCTTTGAGGTTTCTCTTCTTCACAACTGTGGGACTTTGTTTTTTGTTTGTTTGTTTTTTAAGATTTTTTTTATTCCCCCCACCCCCCTTTGCTGCTTGTACTCTCTGTGTCCATTTGCTGCGTGTTTTTCTGTCTGCTTATCTCCCTTTGTTGTGTCATCTTGCTGTGCTTACCTTCACCAGGAAGCCCCAGGAATCGAACCCGGGGCCTCCCATATGGTAAACAGGAGCCCAACCAATTAAGCCACAGCCACTTCCTGACTGTGGGACTTTGTACCATCCAAAATGTGTGGGAGAAGGTAGCAATATTTTGAAGGTTTTTTATGATCCAGGTATGGAAAGCACAACTCATGCTTGACATGTTTCAGATTAATTCATATGAATTCAGAGGGATCCACATGTCCCTCTTTCCATTTAAACAAATCACTACCAATTTATGAGGACTCAAAACCCAGAGAGATTAACTAACTTACCGGAGACCTAACTCTGAGGCGAATGCATTTAAAAATATGATTTTTAATTGGGCAAATTAATGGCTGAGGTCCCAACAGAAGGAAAGATGCCCAGGATGAATCATCAGTTTCTGACTTGGTTACAGGATAGATCTGAGCCTCACCACCCAAAACGAAGAAATAAAGAAAAAGCATGAGACACAGGCTCGACATTTCCCCTGAAACAAAGAGAGGCCTCGTTAATGATTTGTGATGTCAGGTTCTCTGCTGTCTACACTGGGATCAGAGGCATTGATTGCTCAGGAGGTCCTATTGGGCAGTAGCAGGTGCTTTGGGAGAAGATGGGGGAGTATTTTGGGAGGCAGAAGTGCTGGAGGAGATTGGAGACTAGGGGAGCAGAGCAAACCGAAATAAGGTTGGACCTTAACTGATTTCTCTGGCTTTTTTTTTTCTTCCTGGTAATTCAAAATTCAGGTCAGGTTTTTTTGCTTTGTTGTTTTTTCCTCTCAGAACCTTGAATGCATGCTAGATGGAAACCTTTATCTCCTGAATGCAAGCCAGGTGCCAATCCTTTCCCTCATAAAGCTGCCTGAAAAAGAACATTTTGGGAGCAGATGTGGCTCAAGTGACTAAGTGCCTGCCTCCCACATGGGAGGTCCTGGGTTCGGTTCCAGGTGCCTCCTGAAAAAAACAAACAAGCAAAACAAACAAAAAAAACAATTCAGGGACACTGATGTGGCTCAGTGGTTGAGTGCAGGATTCCTACATAAGAGGTCCCAGGTTCAATTCCCAGTAGTTAAAAAAAAAAGAACATTTTTTATGGCATCTTCCCTTCCTCACCTTTCATTCTTTTTTTCAACTCATCAGTTTCACTTTTGTCCTGACTCCTCTATTTAGACTTCACTTGCAAAGTTCAA
Source organism: Chaetophractus vellerosus (assembly GCA_004027955.1). Classification (NCBI taxonomy): domain Eukaryota; kingdom Metazoa; phylum Chordata; class Mammalia; order Cingulata; family Chlamyphoridae; genus Chaetophractus; species Chaetophractus vellerosus. The sequence goes on from PVKH010001699.1 coordinate 15,849, forward strand.
CAAATCAGTCCCTAAATTGCCCAATCTAAGGGGTACTTTATTTTCCTCCCTAAACTATCAAACACTGTTGGCCAATCTTTTGTTTTTTTTCCTTGAAAACTCCTACTTGGCTTAAAACCCTTCAAAAGATGGCCAGAGTCCTTTTTTTTAAAAAAAAGAGCCCATCATATACCAGGTCCTTCTGTAAACCCCACAAATGCAGTGTCTGCTCTCAGAAAACCAACATTTGGGTGAACTTTTTAAAATACATAACTCTCTTCATAACATGGTTAAATGATTTGTCATTAAATTTAAGTTTGAACCATAAATTTCCCTTCTGTGTTTTAAAAGACTTGCAGCTAATCTAAATAACTGGTGATATTTAATGTGCGTGAATGGATCTAATCACCCATACATATTTGTGATTTAAATAGGAGAAAATTTGTTAATCTATATGCCACAGAAGAGCAAAGTTTTATCAAATTTAAACCTCTTTAAATTTCTTTACACAGGCATAGAGAATGCACGAGTTTTCCTCCTTTATTTGTCCATACAATTTGTAATGGATAACTTAATAAATTTGTGTGATATAAATATATATATATAAATGAAACTCTCAATTATCACATGCAAGAAAAAATCAGAACTTGCTAGAATGCTTGACAGGGAGTTACGTGAACTGGACACTACATCCCTTTCAGCCGCACCTTTGAGATTTCTTTACCATCTGCAAACTCCTGGCATCAATCAGACTTTGCCATTTCCCGCTACTGAGGTGGTCTCTGCCCTTCTCACCTCTACATCTGCTTCAGCTGCCACACAGAAGGGCTCCAGGTAACTTTGGAAGAAAATACTTTGACCAGAAGCAAGTTGGTCACATGGCAATTTGATTAAAATGATCATCTGGTTAAAATAAGAAAAAGGCGGTAACAACAAGTAAGTTGTTATTATTGAATTTGGTACATTGTACAGTGATTTGTTTTCTTTGAGTGATTTTTTTCTGTTGCCTACCCCCCGCCCCAGAATTTCGTATTCATTTCTCCCTTATTTATGTGTTATAAGGTACATTTACTTAAGTGTTCAAAAATATCGTTAGTCCTTGGTTTGCCTACTTCAAAAATGCAGAATTTTCCTTTTTTGCATATAGTTGAAAAGTCATTCATTTATTCAGTAAATAGTTCGGAACCGCTGCTACATGTCAAAATTATCCTATGCACAGATTACCAATGATGTGTTTGTTATATCCAAATCTGGGTCATTTTTTGTTTTTTCTTTTTTCAAAGAGTGCATCTGCCTCTGGGTGATACTGTTTTTTTTCTTTCTTGATGCGTACAAAGGAAAATTATTAGTTATTTTTGTTTCCTTCCATCCTTTACCCTATGCTGAAATATTGGTTATTCCATAAGGGACAGGTGATCTCTGTCAAACTGGATGCAGTATGCAGTAGTATTGCACAAGAAAGAGTAGAATTATTCACGAGTGTGAGGGCTAACCACGAGGCTATGAGGCAATTCAGAGTGCCAGGAGAGCCCCCTAACCAGATCTGGATGCCAACACTCAGACTTCTTTTATGTGGGAAGAAAATATTGGGTTCATTTTTCCATAGCCATCTCTAATACTAACTAATGTAATATCCTGAGAAATAGGCCAAAGAATCCTTTAAAAATTCCAAAAGTTCATCATTTTATTATAAGACATACATGTCTGATAAAGCTATTTAACATTCCTTTTAAAGTATTAAAGCCACAATCCATAAATTTCGTGAATTTGGCAAACTGGCAATCCAGCAAATTGGCTTTCAGCTCATTGGGTTTCCTTGAGATTTCATGCAAACTGCCCATTCAATGAATTTGTATTTTCTCAAGAGTTTTTCAGCCCTTTGCCTGCCTCTTCCTCCCACATCACTAAACAGTAGTAAGAACAATAGCTAACATTTATTGAGTTTTTACTTTGTGCTACCTCTAAACTAACCACTTCTCAAGTACATATTGGCCTACACGGCCAGATTCTTCTAATTCTTGGATAAAACCTATTTATCCTCATCATCATCACACCACCCTCATTATTTGAATTGGAAGATTTTCCAGGCAGGACAAAACTCCTGCTCCCCCACAGTCTCACCACACCTATTGGATTATCCCCAAATAGATAACCAATAGTCCCAAACTAATTTACTGAATAGTTGTTTCCTTCTTTATTTGAAGTGTTACCTTTAACATAAAATGAATGCTTGAATATTCATCAGCTCTTCCTCTGGAATCTGTTGATTTATATATCAAATGCCAAATGGTTTTAATTATTATAGTGCTATAGAGTATGCCTTGATACCTGGTAAGTTGATTTTATGGGGAAAAATGTATCTTATTTTTAAAATTTATTTTGCATTTCCCAAATTGCATATAAAGTTGAACATTTTTTGTGTTACTTGATCATTCAAGTTTTCCTTTTTGAGGATGTCCAATTCATATCCTTTGCTCATCTGTCTATTATACATATTGAGAATTCCTTCTTCCAGGTCTTCCAACTTTATTGTTGGTGTCTTTCAAAAGACTGAAGTTTTTAATTGGGATGCAATTCTATTTTCAATCTTTCCCTCTATGGTTTTTAATTTTAATATCTTGTTCATTTTAATGTCTTCCCCTGTCTCAAAGTTTGTAAAATAATTCTCCCATAGTTTCTTCATTGTTTCCATGTTTAAGTCATTAACCCATCCAGGCAGAAGAAAAAGTATATGTCCAGGAGTGAGAGATTTCTCTGCCAATCCAGAGGGCATGGCAATGTGAGATATATGGAAGATCACAAAGTTAGCCACCCCTCTCACACATGAAGGGAGTGAGATGGACAGAAGAGAGAAGCCCTCTTGAATCCCTAGTTGACTATGGGTTTGTTATCAATGACATAAACTACCCACATCTGAGTAAAGATGTTCTGGTACCTTCTTCTAGATTCCTTATGGCTGTAAGGCTCATGTTAAGACCCTTTGATTATTGGCTGTACCACTCCTCCTCTCCATAATAAGGGATGTGGACTTGGGAGGCACAGGACAGTATGCAACTGCTAGGCTCAGAGATGGTGGTGGAAGATTTGACACTAGACCGTATCTCCCAGGAGTCTGAATCCCGAGTCCTTTGACCCAAGCCATTTGCCTCTCCAAGTTATGTTTGTCCATACATGAATTATGTCTCATATATCTATCTCAGATTTGAAACCCAAAGAAAACAAAAAATAAGTATAAAATGAAAGAAAAAAAAAATAACTAAAACCCGAAGAGAAATACTGAAAAACAATAGCCTCAAATTAGGGAAATCCTTGAAAAGTTTTGGTAGGACAAAGGCTTGATCAAAATTGCAAATGATGAATATAACCCCATTATTTGTGGGACGAACACTTTAAAGGGACTGTACATGGGTTTTTGAAGTGGAAGGTTCTTATAGAGCTTCTGGCAGAGACTAAACCATGGTTTAATCCAGAAGGGTGAGATATCACTGCACCCAATCAATAGTACTCTTGACAGCTGACTTGATATGGGAAAAGCCAAAGCTGGGAGTTTGGGTATCTACAAGAAAATTGCTATTAACATAAATAGGGGGGAAGCGGATGTGGCTCAGGCAATTGGGCAGGCGTGGCATGGTAACACAAGAGACCCAAGAAAAAAACAAAACGAGAGACACAACAAAGCAGGGAGCAGAGGTTCCTGGTGTCTCTGAAAGAAGTCAGCGAGCCAACGCAACAGGCAGGCACAGCGAACTGACACACCAAGATGATGCAACAAGAGATGGGGGGAGTAAAAACATGAGAGTCACAACAAAGCAGGGAACAGAGGTGGCTCCCTCCCACATCAGAGGTCCTAGGTTTGGCTGCCGGTGCTTCCTAAAGAATCAAGGAAGATGAACAGACACAGCAAGTGCAAAACAACAAGGGGGTGGGGAGAAATAAATAAAATAAATCTTAAAAATAAATAAATAAATAGGGGAGTCATGGTGAGGATTGACCTGGATAACAGCAGAGAACTATCTATCTGTGAGATGCAACTTGACACCTGGTAGAGGTGACCAGCAGACAACTAGAGAGACACTGCACTGGAGAGAGAATACATTCATGTTTAAAAAAAAAATGTGGAAACTCAACCTTGGTGGGTTTCCAAGCCAAGTGAAGAAGGTCTGAGAATATTCCACACTTTATATAGCATGTTCCTTAAGAGCACCATCAAGTTGGACCACTTGGCTTCTAATATTCCCTACCCACTTACGCATGAAGACCTTGGGCACCTGGTCTCTGTGCAGTTTCCTCCTCTTTCTTTTTTTTTTTTTTTAAAGATTTATTTATTTTATTACATATCTCCCCTTCACCCCGCTGCGGCGATGCGCCGAGAGTGGTCACTGCGCAGGCGCGGCTTTCCCCGCCTGTGGGCGGTCTCTGCGTCTGTTCACGGCCTGTGCTTGATTCAGTTCGCGGGTGGCTGGCTGCGCTCCATCCGCAGGCGACCTGCCCTGCCCGTGGCGGCTCTTGCCCTGTCCGTGGCAGCTTCTTGCCCTGCCCACGGCGGCTCTGGCCCACCCATGGCAGCTTGCCATTCTCAAGGCGGTCTGCCCGCTAGGAGAGGTCCCCGGGAATCGAACCCAGGGCCTCCCATGTGGTATGCCGGCGCCCTATCCACTGGGCTATCGAGCCGGCCCCCCTCCTCTTTCAAGTAAGTGTAAGAGTATCCTCTGCAGAGGGTTGTTTTAGGAATCAAATGAGGTAATCTTTGTATAGTGACTTTAGAACAATGCCTTCAAATATAAAGTGCTCAGTAAATACCGGTCATTGTTTTGTTGTTGTTTCATCCATTTTTAAGGCCCAGATAAACCCTAATTTCTCTTATGAAGCTTAATAAGAAGCCACTTAGGCTCGACCTGTGCCTCTTCTAAAATACCACCGCCATTGACCGTGCAGCACTTAATAGGGACAAACACCTACACTAAAGGGCCACTAATATTAACAATCAAAATGTATAAGGCCCTATGTGCCAGATACTTTCTAAGTGCTTTACAGTTATTAACTCATCTTATCCATCCCAAAAAACCTGAGGTAGGAACTGATATATCACCATTTTACAGAGAGGGGAAATTGAGGCACAGACAAGTGACTACTCTGTTTATTACACAAATAGTGGCAGAGTGAGGATTTAAACCCAGGCACTCAGTTCCAGGCCTGTGCTCATAAGTGCTCTGCCGTACGGTTCCATACGTTCTAATTCATTAGGAAGAGCATTATTGTTCACGCTGCGCAGCACAGAGCTGTGGTTATTAGAGCCGTAAAGCACCATCTAATCCAACACTTTCATTTAAGACCCGGGAAACTGACACGCAGAGAGACGACTCCCTCCCGGCAAGATGAGGAACCAGCCCACCAAGTCAGAACGTAGGTGTGAGGATTCCAAGTCCCCTCCACCAGGGCTCCCTCGAGCCCCTGGAAAGTTTCCATCTCCCTCCCGGGATGGAGCTGAGCGGGTGGGGGAGTGGGAGAGTTGGCCTCCGCCCCGCCCCCGGCTCTGCCTCCGCCTCCGCCCGGAGCGGTGAAAAATAGCTGCGCAGTCCAGAAGAAGCTGCAACGATGGGGGGCGCAGCGAGCGAAGGGGCTTACTTCCAGAAGGTCAGTCTGTTCTGGCTCACGGTCATCGCCCTCTCCATGGGGTACTACACGGTAAGAGCTACAGCATCCGGAAAGCAGCGAGCCCTCGGTTTGGTGTGGGACCCACCACTGCCAGAGAGGAGGGGTCGCGCAGGCGCAATCCTGGCTACCCAGGCTCGCAGGTCCCGAGGGAGACGCAGGCGCACTCGTCTGTCCAGCTCTTGAGGAACCTGTTAGGCAGGATTTCCCAACATGGGGGCGGCGACGGCTCCCCCTGCGGTGACTCAGTAGCGAGCTTTTTCAGGATGGTGGCGGCGAAATCAGAGGCTGGCCGGGCTACTACCGCCTACTTCCGCTTCGCCAGACCCTGGCCCTCGCTGGTCACGGCCTTGGGACTGGGCTACTGTGCGGTGAGGCGTGGGGCGGGGCAGCGATGTTTTTTGGCCTTCCAAGCCCCTCGTAGGGAGGGTGCGGGTCGCGCTGGGAACGTGGTTTCTGCGCATGCGCGGTTGCCGTGGTTACTGACGTATGCAGATATTGGGTGGGCCTGTAAAATGGTTTCTGCTTTAGAATATGCCTGGCTTGGCATAGCTCACTCTTCACGATTGCTACAGCTTAACCGAGTCTGAGCAGCGCTCAGGGAGGGGAGAGGCAAGTTGACACATTGGCATGTCATAGCGTCAGGATAGGACTTCCGGAAGCGGATTGTTTGAGGCAGTTGGAATTGCTTGGAAAACCGGGATAAATCTACGGGATGGTTGGGATTTATAGGCATATCTCGTTTTATTTTGCTTTGCTTTCTTGCGCTTCGCAGATGCATTATTTTTTTTTAAGATTTATTTTTATTTATTCCCCCCCCCCCAAACCTGGGACCTCCCATGTGGTAGGAGGCAGCTTAATCGCTTGAGCCACATCTGCTTCCCACATTATTTACAAATTGAAGGTTTGTGGCAACCGTGTATTGAGCAAGTCTTTTGGTGCCATTTTTTCTAATAGCATGTACTCACTTCAGTCTCTGTGCACATTTTGGTAATTCTTGCACTCTTTCAAGCATTTTCTTTATTATTCTGTTATGGTGATTTGTGATCCGTGATTTTTGATGTTATTGTTATAATTGTTTTGGGGCGCTACGAACCGCACCCATATAAAATGGCAATCTTAGTTGTTATATGTTACATATGTTCTGACTGCTCCGCCTACTGGCTATTTCCTAGTATCGCTCCCTGTCCTTGGGCCTCTCTGTAGCCCCAGAAATTAGGCCAGTTAACAACCCACCCTGGCCTCTAAGTTGCAAATGATAGGAAGAGTCATAGGTCTCTAACTTTAAATCAAATGCTAGAAATGATTAAGCTTAGTGGGGAGGACATGTTAAAAGCTGAGGCAGGCCAAAATCTAGGCAGGCAAAATCACAGCCAGGTTGTGAGTGTAAAGGAATAATTTTTGAAAATGAAGTTACAAGTGCTACTCCAGAAAGCGAAACAGTCTTATTGCTGATATGGAGAATCAGTGGTCTGAATAGAAGATCAAACCCACCACAACATTTCCTAAAGCCAAAGCCTAATCTGGAGCAAGGCCCTAACTCTCTTCAATTCTCTGAAGGCGTAGAGAGGTGAGGAAGCTGCAGAAGAAAAGTTTGAAGCTACCACAGGTTAGTTCATGAGGTTTAAGAAAAGAAGCCATCTCCATAACATCAAAGAGCAAGGTGAAGCAGCAAGTTATCCAGAGGATCTAGCAAGGATAATTGCTAAAATTAGCAATTCTAATACTCAATGAAGGTGGCTACATTAAACAATAGATTTTCAATGTAGATGAAACAGCCTTCTGTTGGAAGAAGATGCCATCTAGGACTTTCATAGCTAGAGAGAAGTTAATTCCTAGTTTCAAAACTTCAAAAGACAGGCTGACTTGTTAGGAGCAAGTGCAGCTGGTGAATTTTAAGTTGAAGCCAGTGCTTATTTACCATTCCCAAAATCCTAGGGTCCTTAAGAATTATGTTAAATCTACTCTGCCTTTGCTTTGTAAATGGAACAGCGAAGCTGGATGACCAGCACATGTGTTTACAACATGGTTTACTGAATATTTTAAGCATGCTATTGAGACCTATTGCTCAGAAAAAAAAGATTCCTTTCAAAATATTACTGCATACTGACAATGTACCTGGTCACACAAGGGCTCTGATGGTGATACACAATGAGACAATGTTGTTTTCTTGCCTGCTAACACACCATCCTTTCCACAGCCCATGGATCAAGGAGTCATTTCAAATGTCATCTTATTATTTAGGAAACACATTTAATAAGGCTATACCTGCCATAGATAGTGATTCCTCTGGGTCTGAGCTAAGTAAACTGAAAACCTGAAAAGGATTCACCATTCCAGATACCATTAAGAACTTTTGTAATTCACGGGAGGAGGTCAGAATATCAAAATGAGTTTGGAAGATGTTGATTCCAACTCCCTTACATGACTTTGAGGGGTTCAAGACTTCAGTAGTGGAAGTAACTGCAGATGTGATGGAAATAGCAAGAAACTAGAATTAGAAGTGGAGCCGGAAGATCTGACTGAATTGTTGCAATTTCATGATAGAACTTTTACTGATGATGTTGCCTCTTATGGATGAGCAAAGAAAGTGGTTTCTTGAGATGGAATCTACTCCTGGTAAAGATACTTTGAATATTGTTGAAATGACAACAAAAGACTTAGAATAATTCACAAACTTGGTTGATAAAGCAGCAGCAGAGTTTGAGAGGATTGACCCCAATTTTGAAAGAATTTCTAATGTGGGTAAAATGCTATCAAATAGCATCACATGCTATAGAGAAATCTTTCATGAAAGGAAGAGTCAACCAATTTGTCAAATTTCCCTGTTACCTTATATTTAAAATTGCCACAGCCATCCCAACCTTCAGCAGCCACCACCCTGATCAGTCAGCAGCCAGCAACACTGAGGCAAGACCCTCCATGAGCAAAAGGATTATGACTCGCTGAAGGCTCAGATGATGGTTAGCATTTTTTAGCAATAAAATATTTTTTAATTAAGATATGTACATGTTTTAGAAATAATGCTATTGCACACCTAATAGACTGCAGTATTGTGAAAACAGTATAGTATAAAAGCGATTCTTACTTTATTGCAATGGTCTGGAACTGAATTTGAAATCTCTCTGAGGTGTGCCTCTAATTGGTAAGAAGGAATAGAAAGGACATAACTGTTATGGCATAAGTTTGGCGGCAAGAAGACAGGGGATCTCTAGTGAGAGGGAAAGCGAGTTCTGTTAGGCTGAGGAAAAGTTCATTTAAAATATATTGGGAAAGGCACCTGGGAACGAATTTTGAAGGAAGACAAAGGTATTTGGATATTATCCAAGAGATCCTGGAGTTTGGGGCTTAGGAATGTACTTGTCATGCCCACAGTGTTACGTTTGCTGGTGTCAAATCAGACCACCTCCATCCTGGTTTCCCTAAATGTAAAATGGAGGTGTTGCACTGCAAATTTTAAAAACATATATTTCTATTGCGTGATTTTGTCTCCGACTAGTTACAATATAGATGGAGAAAAGCTTTGGGGGACTTGAAATTGGGACAATGTGGACCTGGCAGATGCTACCTCTTCTATACCCCATGATTTGGGAGAATGCAGTGCTATTTCATGCTTTATATAATTTTATTGTGAAACAACAGCATAGGGGAGGTAGTTTTTTTCTAGGATGAAATATGAATGAGATAATTTCATCATTCTTAGAGAAGCCTAAGCTGGCCAAGGTTACATCACAGAGATACAGAAAAATATTTCAAAAACCCGTAATTAAACAGTTGCTGTTAGCACTTCACAAACCTAATCTCACTTGCTTCCTTCCCATCTCTGCACAGTGGATCATTCCGAGTTTTAGAGGTAGAAAAAGAAAGAAAAGTGTTCTAAATGAAACAGGGGTTTGGCTAAGCCATGGTTTCTGCAGTTAAGAAGCTAGCCCCAGCAGAGAAACACTTAAGATTTGTTATTAACTTCTCGTGTGGAATTCATCAAGAATAGGTGTCATCCAACCTGGGCACTGAGTCTGAGAACTGTGCACATATTATCCTCAGCATATAGCTCTCACTTGGATAGCTTTTAGGGAATAGAAGTTGAGAGCCAGGCCCCAGATGACTTTATTCAGAGGGTGTTTTTGTTTTTGTTTTTGTTTTTGTTTTAGGTTTTGTTTTGGGTTTTGGTCTGCATTTTGTTTACCAAACTGAGGGTATATGGTGTGTTAGAATCAGGATTATTTCATAGTCTCTCTCAAAAGCAAAAAATTACTGATGACCTAATTAGTATTCTGTGCCTCTGGTTCCCTTTCAGTGGGTTGTCTTCTGGCCTCAGAGTATCCCCTATCAGAGCCTTGGGCCTCTGGGCCCCTTCACTCAGTACTTGGTGGACCACCATCACACCCTCCTGCACAATGGGTAAGGAGAGCTGCAGACCTGGGATGTGGACACAGGAACTCCAGACTTTCTGGAGATCTTGAAGGCCTGCAGTTGCCCTCAAATATTGAAGAGTTTGTGCTAGTCACATTCAGTGCCTTTCTCTTTGAGGTTTCTGTGTTAGATTTTATCAGCAGATAATCATCAATTGAGACTTTTTTGTTTGTTTCAGGTTTTGGCTTGCCTGGCTGATTCACCTGGGAGAGTCCTTGTATGCCATGGTATTGTGCAAGTAAGTCTTTGTAATAGGTCTCCATCACTTTTCTCCTGTGTCTAATATAATTTGGGAGTATTCACACTTAAGTAAGTCATGCACATGTAGGTTAGTGTTGAATCCTCACCCTAAAACTGAGCCTGGCCCAATAGGAGCACTCAGTAAATATTTGATAAGTGAATTGATTTCATTTGTGTCAATCAATTATTTAGGTATTTAATTTAGATGATTTTTGTCATTTTTTAATAATTTTCTGTATAGCCCCAACTAAAACAAAAGGTTATTAATCTGCCTACTAGTTTGAATAAGGGCCCAATCGTTGACGTATGCTGATGACTCTCAAACTTGGATTCACAGCTGAATCACCTGAGGAGCTCTTTCAAAATATATGTCCAGTTTCCAGATCCAAAGGTACTACTCAGTAGGTCTAGTTTCAAATATAGGAATCTTTTATTTTTTTCAAGCTCCACAGATAATTCTGGGGTGCAGTACCAGTTAAAAGCTACTGAACCAGGCCTTACTTAGCAGCCACCAGTGCAGGTTAATACTTGATGAGAGTCCTAGAAAAAATTCTCTTTATACTTATACTGTAGCATATACAGAAAAGATAGGGTAATGAAAAAGATGGTTATAGTAATGCCAAATTGCTTGAGAATAAATTTTTTTTTTCCAGCCACGACAAACTATCACCTCTATTCTCGTGAATTACTTCTGAAAGTGGAAAATAAGATACTATGCCAAACACTGCTAAGTGCTTTAAATAAATCATGTTTCTCTATCTTGTGGTTTGGTAAACAAGCTGGTTTCTCTAGAATAGGAGCAGAAAGCAACTTTATTCTTTCTCGCCCCTCCCCAAGTAAAACTCACCTTGTGGATTGTTCCCTGCTTCCCACCCTAGCCCTGAATGAAACCTCAGGCAGATCATAGGTTTTCTAGTCACTATCTGATATTATCAAGTCCAGTCTATTTATTAAAACTGCAAACTGTCATCCACTCAGAATGTCTGCTCTCCAGCTGGGGCTCAGGTACCTGTTGTGAAGAAGAGAGTTCAGTTTATATCTTCTCTCCTTCCCCCTTTTTTCCCTATTCAATAGCATCAGCTGCTTGTAACTTGGGATGGTGGGAATAGTTAGGGAAAATGAGGCACAGTCTTAAATGGCTGCTGCCATGCAATCTGGCGGCTGGATCCTGTGGGTGTTGGCAGGGCCATTTTCTCACCCACAGGGCTTTGGTGGGTTTTGAGAAACTGCCCATCACTAGGCATCTCTCTTCTTTCCCTTCTCTTCAGATGCCTCCTCTAGCTAGCCACTTATAGTTTTGCACTCAGGATCCTCCAGTTGGGCCTTTGGGGCAGGGTCCCTCTTGGATCCCTTTTAAACTCCCCCATATCCAGTGCCTTTCCACAAGATCTATCAGGCTCAGAGTAAACAGCTTCCTTAGCCTTCCAGAACCTGGAAGGGCACACAATTCCCAGCCATGTCTCTTTGCTCTCCTACCAGGCAGGCTGTACCATCTTTAAACTTTATTAAGTATGAATTAGGCATTAATCCCTTCATCTCCCACATTCCAGGGGAGGACTCATGCCATGCTCTCCAAATGGTTCTGTTGGAGCCGTTCTTTGGGCTTCACTTGTGGTAGCTATGCTGCAGCATTCTAGTAACTCTTTCCAGTGGGTCTTTTCAGCCACCCCGTGAAATCTGAGCTTGGAGACATGCAGTATGTAGGAGTACTTGACACGTATTTTGTTCTTGGCATTTGGAGTCTCTAATGGAAACCAAGAGATTCAAATTTAGCATCCTGCGGTACAGCTCTTTGAAGAGTAGTGGGGAAGCAGGTGTAGGTCACTGTTACCATATTCTTGAAATCATTTCTTTATGGACTGACATGTTAGAATGTATCACTGGTCACTATAAATCCAAATAATTAATCCTTTTGAATTATGAGCTAAATGAATGATATAAATAAATAAATTTAAACGAGTGAATACATGACAAGGCAGTACGTTTGAACCTCCCAAATCCCACTACTCAGGAAAAATTATTTTTTACATTTTGGTGAATTCCTTTTAACCAGAGATAAGATTGAAGTATATGCTCAACTTTATAATCATAATATAAGCACTTTCCCATGTTTTTAAAATCTCTTGGTAAATAAGTTTAAAGTTTGCATACTATTCCTTTAATTGGATAGTCCTTAATTTATTTAACTCTAGCAGCGAACATTTAATTTTTTGACCATTTTTTCACTATTATAAGTAATGCTATAATGAAGGTCTTTTTTTCTCTAAAATTTTTTATGTATTTCTGATTTTATTCCTTAGCCAAAATTCCTGAGTGTAGAATTGAGTGAAAGAGTAGGAACAATTTTAAAGCTCTAGATACTTACTTCAAAAGTGCTTTTCAGTAGGGTTTTAACACTTCACATTTTTACTAGGCAATCTAAGAGAGTGCCATTTTTGGAGGAAAAAAGTTCTTTGGTATTTTGATAGGTTAAAAGGGTTATCTGGCCATTTTGATTTGTATTTCTTAATACAGATTTTGATTTGTATTTCTTTATACCTCTTGTGACTTGATAACATTTTAACAAAAAAATTATATTTTTCATTAGAGATTAATCTAATAGCAGCTCTTCAAGGCCAATATTAATGTTCATTGTTACCTTTTTACAATCTGGAGTTTTTCATTTAGGATATATTGTGCTTATTCTCTTAATTCAGAAATTAGAGATCCTTGCAGTCTGGCAGCTGGGTCATGTGTTGTACCCCATTTTGCTTGGTAGCCCCCTGAAAGGTTTTTCAGGCCCTGTGCAGTTTTATGTAAAGCAGAATCCATCAGAATTAGAAACAGGGCAGAAATTCTTGGCATGTGGATGCACTCTGTGACTGGGCAGCCCATGTAACCAGAAGAGGTAGATGTGGCAAAATGGACAGTTTTTCCGGAGCAAGTAAAAATACACTCACAAGCAAAGATACTCTTACATCTAGCTGGGTCTTGGAGGAGTCGTTAAGAGAGGCATCAGTTAAACTAACAAAGCCTTTTTTACACATCATGGATTTGTAATTAGTAACGTTAACATATGGGTATAATAGTGGTTTGTTTTTTGTTTTTCTTTTGTTTTTTTTGAGTAATGAAAATGTTCTAATATTGAATGAAGTGATGACTGCACAACTGGATGATTATTATTATTTTTTTTTTTTTAAAGATTTATTTATTTTATTACATATCTCCCCTTCCGCCCCCCCGTTGCGGCGACACGCCGAGACTTAGTCACTGCGCAGGCGCGGCTTTCCCCGCTTGTGGGCGGCTTCTGCTTCCATCACGGCTGGCTTTTCAGTTCGCGGGTGGCTGGCTGTGCTTGATTTGCAGGCGACCTGCCCTGCCCGTGGCGGCTTTTGCCTGTCCGTGGCAGCTTTTTGCCCTGCCCACGGCGGCTCCGGCCCGCCCATGGCGGCTTGCCATTCTCAA
>PVKH010001700.1:7127-19875 GCA_004027955.1 Chaetophractus vellerosus
GAGAGTGGTCACTGCGCAGGCGCGGCTTTCCCCGCTTGTGGGCGGTCTCTGCGTCCGATCACGGCCGGCTTTCAGTTCGCGGGTGGCTGGCTGCGCTCCATCCGCGGGCGACCTGCCCTGCCCGTGGCGGCTCTTGCCATGTCCGTGGCAGCTTCTTGCCCTGCCCACGGCGGCTCCGGCCCGCCCATGGCGGCTTGCCCTTCTCAAGGCGGTCTGCCCGCTAGGAGAGGTCCCCGGGAATCGAACCCGGGGCCTCCCATGTGGTATGCCGGCGCCCTATCCACTGGGCTATCGAGCCGGCCCCAGGCACGTGTTTTATAAGGTTGGAATGACATCCTTAAAAATAAGACGTGTTTCTTTGCTAAAAACCGAACTAAGAAAACATTCAGCTGCAAACTCCCCACACTGCTTAACTAACAGGAATCCTTGGATACTCACTCTATTAATATTCAAGAATATTTTCAGGTGGGACTCATGAGGGCCGGGATACTTTAAAGCAGGGGCTCTTAAACTTTTTTCTTCCACGAACCCCTTTGCCAGTCAGGCGGAAACCACGGACCCCTTACTAAGTCCACACTATACAGTGTATTATTTAATAAACCTATCACACCTTCACCAACACAAGAATAGTGTTTTTTTTCAATTTCAATTCAAGCTCACAGACCCCTTTGTTAAGAGTTCCTGCTTGAAAGACTGGCTGCCCACTGAGTGATGTGTTTTTTTTTTCCCACTGGCTTTCTTTGATGTTCTCATCATTAAAGTCTCTCTCACAGCACCTGAGTCCCTGAAGCCTCCCACGCTGGCCATTTGTGGAACCAGCAAGATGCTCTTTTAGTAGCTCTATGGTTTATGAGCTCCAGGGAAACATCAAGGGAGGCCCCATGGCAGACTTTGGAGCAAAGCTTGAGGATGTGGAGAGCATTATGCAGGCTTGTCTGAGAGAGGGTACAGGGCAGACCTAGATTTGACTGGCTGGCTGGGCCTCCTGTATCTTTGCTCTGGAGTCCACATTCAGGGTCAACCATCTCTCTAATAAGGCTGACCTGCTCTTGCTTTTAGGCCTGAACTGGCCACGCCCGTGAATGATTTCTGATCCTGTAGGGACTGTAAAGGAGGCCTCCTGGCCAAAGCAAGGGTTGTTATAGTTTCAAGCTCTCTTTATGAATGATGCATTAATTTCTTCATTTAGCAAAAATTTATTGAGCAACTACTATATGCTGAACACTTTCCTAGATACTGTGGACCCAAGTAAGAAAGATACAATGCCTGCCCTCAAGAGCTCATAATTTTGATAACAGTGCCAGACAAGAAAAGAAATGGACATAATATAGAGAAGATCTATGATGGACAGAAGCACCTAGTGCTCCACAGGGATGTCCTAACTCAGATTGGAGTCAAGGAAGGCTTCTTGTAGGAAGACGCCTACAAGATTATTCATGAAGGACCACCAAGAATTAGGCAGATAGGTTCCAGCTCCAGTAATGGCAGAGCAGCCTGTCTCAGAATAACCTTGTAAGTGACAATTATAAAATATGGATGAAACATTAAAAACAAGTATTGGAAAGCATCGGAGAGCTAACATAGGCAGACAAAACCTGAAGGGATTTTGACTCTTGAAAGAAGGAACCAACCTACAGTTATATGGCTTCCACCTGAAATCTTCCAATCCACAGCATGGTATTTCTTTCCATGTCTTCTTTAATTCCCCTTTGCAGTGTTTTGAGATTTTTCACTATACAGGTCTTGTACATACTTCGTTAAATTTATTCTTAAGTATTTTCTATTTTTGATGCTATTGTGAATGAGGTTATATTTTCATTTAATTATGTTTTCTTATTTGTTAATAGAAATACAATTGATTTTGGTATAAAATTAATTGATTTTTTGTAGAAGCACTAAGGTTGCTTTTGGGGAAAGGAAAGTCTTTTTTGACAGTGGTGCCAGAACAACTGGAAAAGCATATGGAAAAAAAATTTTCTTGACCCCTTTCTCAACACAGATCATAGCTCCAGGGTGAAAAAAAAAAGCTCCTGGAAAAGTATTGTCCAATAAAAGTTTCTGTGATGGTGGAAATGTCCTCTCTGCTGTCCAATTAGCACTGGTCACATGTGGCTACCGAACACTTAAAATGTGGCTACTACAACTAAAGTGAGTTTTAAATTTAACTTAATTTTAATTCTTTTAAATTTATGTAGCCACTTATGGCTAGTGGCTACCATGTTGGACAACATGGTTCCAGAAAAAGGCACAGGAGATTATCTTTGTGACTTTAGGATAGGCAATTATTTCTTAGAGAGGACACAAGATATATTTAAACATGAAAGAAAAAAATTGCTAAATTGAACTCAATTGAAATTTAGAACTTTTGCTCATCAAACGATAGCTTTAAGAAAATGAAAATGCAAGTCACAGATCAGAGAAAATATTTGCAATACATATACAAAAGGCTTGTATTCAGAATATATTACAGAACTTTTACAAGTCAAAACAAAAAAATTCTCAAAAAAAATGGTGGGGCCGGCTGGATAGCCCAGTGGATAGGGCGCCGGCATACCACATGGGAGGCCCCGGGTTCAGTTCCCAGGGACCTCTCCTAGCGGGCAGACCGCCTTGAGAATGGCAAGCTGCCATGGGCAGGCCAGAGCCGCCGTGGGCAGGGCAAAAAGCTGCCACGGACAGGGCAAAAGCCGCCACGGGCAGGGCAGGTCGCCCGCAAATGGAGCGCAGCCAGCCACCCGCGAACTGAGAGCCGGCCGTGAATGGAAGCAGAAGCCGCCCACAAGCGGGGAAAGTCGCGCCTGCGCAGTGACCAGTCTCGGCGTGTCGCCTCAGGGGGGGAGGGGAGATATGTAATAAAATAAATAAATCTTAAAAAAAAAATGGCCAAAGACTTACACACTTCACAAAGTAAGGCAAACCAGTAGTCAATAATGCTCAATATTATTTGACATCCGAGAAATAAAACATTGAAACCACAAGGTGATACCGTTTCACACTCACTAGAATGGCTGACATTAAACAGACTGACACCACTGCATGTTGCTGAGGATGCTGAACGACTGGAACTCTCATACACTGAGGTGGTGGTGCAAAATAGCACAATCATTTTGGAACTCTCTTTGCAGTTTCTCATAAAGTTAAGCATACATCTACTATATGACCCAGTACTCCTACTCTTAGGTATTTAAGCAGGAACAATAAAACATTTGTCCACAAAGAGATCTGTACAAGAATGTTCATGGCAGCTTTATTGACAACAGTGCCAAACTGGAAATAACCCAAATGCTCTTCAACAGGGGAATGAATAAACAAATTGTAGTCTAGACAATGGAAGACTACTCAGGAAGTAAAAGCACCAACATTGCAACAACATGGATGAATCTCAAAAACATGTTGCTGAGTAAAAGACGGCAGGCACCAAAGGCTATGTATTATGTGATTCCATTTAGATGACTCTCAAGAACAGGTTAGACTAATCTATGGTGATTGAAAGGAAAACAGTGATTGCCCATGGGAGGTAGAAATGGACTAGAGGTTCAAGAACAGGTAAAACTAATCTATGAAAAGAGAAATCAGAGCAGTGTTGCCTGAAAGAATTTGATTGTAAAGAAACTTTTAGGATGATGGAAATGTTCTATATCTGTATTAGGGTTATGGTTATATGGTATAATAAAACTAATAGAATATTACTCTTGAGATCTCTGTATTTCACTGTATGTAAATTTTACTCATTGGTGGGATTAACAGCAACTGAATTGAAGCAAGTGGTCACCACCATTAGTTTTTTCCTTTAGGTCATCAGTGGAGGGAACAAGTTAAAAGAGGGATAAAAGTACAATCTATTTATTATTTACTGTTTACTAGGTTCTATGGGTGCAAAGGTGAATAAGACTATCCTTTTTTCTCAGAGAGAGAGAATCAGACAAATCGCACTTTCAACACCAGGAAATCATGGGAGAAAAAGTGAGGAGGAGCACGGGAGCACCTGATTAGCCTCAGGGGCAAGGGGCAGGAAAAGCATCTCAGAGGGCCTTTAGGACCACAGGCCTGGCCTTGCCCTGGGGAGGGACAAAATTCTCTCAGTCTCTTGTGCCTTAGTTCTTCAGCAAGGTTGGTCAATGGACCCAACTCTTAATTCTGAGAAAAATGTGGCCTGTGTCATATAGAAGAGCAGCTGTACTCAGTTGGGTTCCGGACCTGCATTCATGCTCGGTTGATGCCCCAGGCAGGCACAAAGGCCATTCTCAGTGCCTCTTAGGCCTGGAATTGGGCAACAGTGTGGGCCCCAGCACTCTCAATCATGCTCTTCCCAAATGTTTTAAGCCACTCTTTCCTAGGAGACATTTTTAGCTTATTAGGTCACGTGTTGCTGGCACACTCATTCCTGTTCTCAAACGTCTTTTAAACCCGAGTGAAATGACAATTAGGGAAAAAATCATTTACTGAAAAGACAAAGACCACTTAAATTTGCATTAAAGTAGAAGTCTGCAGTCCCTTGAACGTGATTTTTCTTTGAACTCTTAATATACAATCTAATGAATGTTAAAACTTGTGTATAAATCACTGATCTTCACAACACATTTGCTCAGCTGGCAATGAAATTTGTTAACCAGGTGTTTTCGTTTCCTTGGCTCCTCAAGAAAATACTATGCAATGGGTTGGTTTAAACAATGGTTTTGAGGCTAAAAGAAAGTCATCAAGGTGATGCTTTCTTTCTGAAGACTGGCATTCTGGGACTGGCCACCAGTGGTCCTTGGTCCTGGGCTCCTCTGTCACATGGCAGTGCACATGGTGGCCTCTCTCTTTTCTTCTTGGTTCCATTGAATTTCAGCGTCTTGTTTCCTGTGTTCTCTCTCTTTCTGAATTTCATTCCACTTATAAAGGACTCCAGTAATAGGATTAAGACCCATCCTGATTAAGGCAGGCCACACCTTACCTGAAGTAACCTCATCTTACAACAGGTTCTCACCCACAGGAATGAATTAGGTTTAAGAACATGTTTTTCTGGAGTACATACAGTTGTGAACCATCACACCAGGCTTATTATTAGAGACTAATTCAAGCTTCTGAGAGGAATTCCTTGTCTGATGTCACCCAGGTAATCATGGTAGGAAAAAGTTCTGATATAAAAATTGCTCAGCTAGCTGGGTTGCAAAGCTTGTAGGATCACTGACCTCTGAAATACAGATGATTCTTGATAATCTGGAGGTTAATATATATGATGATTATTTAGACCTGTAAATTAAATCTAAGACCTTTGGTTGTAAGCACTTTGGTGGGATGGGAAGGAAGATGTTTAATAACCGAAATCACAGAAAATATCGTCCATTTGATTAAAAAAAAAAGACTCCAGAGCTTTATTTTTATCAGGTTGTGTTCTGCATTTGAAAAGGTGTTAAAACATGATTCTTCCCTTTCAGGAATCATTACCTGTGTGTGAGCAACCTTCGTGTGTTTGGAAAGGATGGGGATTAAAGTAGATGGGGTATCAGGTTATTCATTTACCTATGCAGTTTTTCATGCACCTGTGGGACTGATTAAGAATTATTTTATTTATTCATTCACTCATTATCATTGAACTGTTTGTTCTACACTAAATGAAACAAGGAATTAGAAACTTGGATTTTATTCCCATTACTATCACTAACTGGTTGTGTGACTCAAGGAGGCAATTTAATTACTCCTTACTTAGTTTATTCATTTGTACAATGGGTTTAATAATTCTTGCACTAAGTGACTGAACTGGTCAATTTTGAGAATCAAGTGACATAAATGAATACTACAGGGCTTCGACAAGTATTCAACACACCATTATGAGACAGTATGATTGTGACTTAGGCCAACCCCATATAGGTCGGTGATTAGAATCACTGAATAATAATATTTGGGAATCCTGTGAAAATACAAATTTCTGGGCCCTACTCCCAAATCACCTATCAGGCATCCTGAGGATCTGTGATCTGCGAATCCACATTTGAGTAGCTCTTCAAGTAATCTGATGCAGAGCTTCCAAGAGTCCCACTGAGAAGCACTGGTGTTGGTGCAGAATATTGGGGGATTCCTCAGTGAGATGCTTATTCTCAATTATCTAGGGGCCCTCCTCTTAAGGCTTCTGGCTTGGGTTTATTTGTACATTTTCATAAGTGTTGGCTCTCATTTCTGATGCATCTCTACACACCTTGTACCGGGACTTGCACTTGCTCGGTGGAAATGTGCCAGTCTATTCTATGTGCAGAAATCCATGATTCTGCAGGTGAATGAGCTAGAGTGTAATCTTTTATTTCCCTTTGTTTTATAGTAATACAGAGTCTTCAGAAAAGAGATTCAGAATGAACAGCTTTGTCTCTGACTTTGGAAGACCCCTGGAGCCAGAGAAGGTGTTTTCTCGCCAAGGCAATGAGGAGTCCAGGTCTATCTTTCATTGCTACATCAATGAAGTAGAACATGTGGACAGGGCCACAGCTTGTCTCCAGACCACAGCCCTTGACAGCGATGTTCAATTCCTGGAACCCAGCAGAAGCAGTGGGAGGCCAGAGGAGGAACTGAACAGGCTCATGAAGTTTGACATCCCCAACTTTGTGAACACGGACCATAACTCCTCCTTTGGGGAGGATGATTTTCTGATTTCTGAACCACCCATTGTTTTAGAAAATAAGCCAGTGTGCCAGATCTCACACAAAGACCTGGACTGAGAAACGTGTTGTTGTGAAGTGTCTTCCTGAAGATATGTTATGTCTTTATATAGCAAGGAATCTCCAGCCACTAAAATCTTGTGTTTGTGTATGTGCATGTGTGTCTCTCTGGTATGGGTATGAGAGAGAAGGGGGGGGGGAGAGAGAGAGAGAGCAGACAAAGAGAATAAGGGAGCTAATTAAGCAGAGTGAATAGGCAGTTTAAATGCCTTTAAGCAAATTTGAGTTTGTTATTTTCTTTTTTTTTCTTTTTTGGATTATATTATACTATCTCATCTGCCTTGCTGAAAAATCTGGCCAAATACTCAGTGTCAGTGTATCAGTGTTCTGGAGTGGGGGTCAGCATACTGCATTCCAATCTGGCCCTGCCACTACCATGTCTCACCTTTGACAAATTGCTTTACCTCTCTAGGCTGGCATACTTTTAATTATAAGGTGAGATTGGTGGATTAGATGATTCCTCTTAGCTCTAATGTTTTCAGTTTATGACTTTGCATTCAGATGAGGCTGGGATATACATAAAGTGGTAGAAACCAGGGCACTGCCTCCTGTCTCCTGTTAGAGGATCCCCCAGATGTCTCAATCTTCTAACCAACCCTTAACTGAGTCCAGCTTTAGGCAGGGAGCCAGGGAATCTAAGAGGATGTCAAGAGATTCATCTCACACAGTCACTGAGGCCAGCATTCCTGCTAGGTTGTGCTGAAGCAGCTTTGAGGACCTCAGGCTACCCATGCTTAAACCTGGGGACAGCCCCCATCCCCCTTAGACTGAGTACCAATCTGTGGTACTCTGCAATGGCAGTACTCTCCCCAAGAAATGTTAAGTTAGGGCCCGGCCATATAGCCCAGTGGATAGGGCGCCGGCATACCTCATGGGAGGCCTCGGGTTCGGTTCCCGGGGATCTCTCCTAGCGGGCAGACCGCCTTGAGAAGGGCAAGCCGTCATGGGCAGGCCAGAGCCACCGTGGGCAGGGCAAAAAAAAGCTGCCACGGACAGGGCAAAGCCACCATGGGCAGGGCAGGTCGCCCGCGAATGGAGCGCAGCCAGCCACCTGCAAACTGAAGCAGAGCCAGCCGTGAATAGAAGCAGAAGCCGCCCACAAGCGGGGAAAGCCGTGCCTGCGCAGTGACCAGCCTCGGCGCGTCGCCGCAATGGGGGGAGGAGGGGAGATTTGTAATAAAATAAAATAAAATCTTTAAAAAAAAAAAAAAAAGAAAGAAATGTTAAGTTAGGATGTCAGCCAAGTGAGGTAGGTTCTGCTCTCTCTGTGTCTCTAGATTAGTGTATTGGTATATCTGTGTCTGCTCACACTGCAGTATCACTGGCTACAGAACAAGAAAAGGGCTATTTGCCATGCCGTCTGTTTACTTTGCAGATGTGTAGGTGATGTTCACCTTGAACTGAGATGGTGAATGGGTTCAAAATACCCCACCAACAGACATTTAAGGTGCTCTGAATTATGTTAATATGTATACAACACAGAGTTAGTTTTGTGAAGAAATCAAACCTGCACATTGGTATTGTAAACAACCTGGTTTTGCACACACACACACACACACAGTTGCATGCATGGCTAGCTGCTATCTGTGGGTGGCATTTTCATTATGAATTTGTTCACCACCTGTCTTGTTTTAGCTTCAAAATAAACGTATTTGATTGCACAGGAATATTCCCCGGCTCTTTATTTTCATGCATCTTTTTTGTTTCCTTAAAGAACTATAGCTTGTTTATAATGCTTCCTAACTTCTTGGAGTGGGCAGTGTTGACCCAGTCATACACCATATTTAATCTAGGAATTATCCCACCCAAAGAAATCACTTTCTCATAATAACGACTTTTGAGGAAAACACTATACTTTAAGACTCTGATACTAAACAGTAGAAGAAAACACAGAATATTTTGTATAATTAAAATTGCTTTAATACTTTCTTGCAAATACTTGCTACTTTCATGGATATTTTCATGCAAGAGAGTATGAACAATAAAGAATGTTGATTTTATTAATTTCTATTAATATGTATGTTATTTTCATAATCTATTTAGCCAAATATAAATCATGGGTTATTTCTTCTTAATTTCTTCAAAGCTATTTATATATTTTTAAAGATTTATTTTTATTTATTTATATATTCCCCCTTGCTGCTTGTGCTCGCTGTGTTCATTTGCTTTGCGCTTTTTTTTTCTATGTCTGCTTGTCTCCCCCTGCTACATCATCCTGCTGAGTCAGCTCACCGCGCAGCGGCTTGCCTTCACCAGGAGGCCCTGGGAACCGAACCCGGGGCCTCCCATGTGGTAAACCGGAGCCCCACCAATTGAGCCACAGCCGGTTCCCTCTTCAAGGCTATTTAAGTGGTAGCTTATTTAGAAGTAGATCTATTTAATCAGAAGAGTAAAGGATATTTAAAAGTTGGAAAAATTTCATGTCATTATTTATGATCTAAATGTTAAGAGCTGTGAAGGGTCTATGATTTTACCTTTCCTGCAAGCTAACACATTAGCCTGCTAATTTCTTGGATGCTGGTAGAAGACATGAGACTCTTGAGTCAGAGACAAAGGACTTTATTACTACTCACAGCATATCAGACAGTATGAATTTCATATCTTCTGTATTTGTTCCCTATTGCAGTTGTAACCTAGTGGCTTAAAGAACAACACAAATTCCTTCTGTAACAGTTCTGGAGGTCAGCAGTTCGAAATCTGTATCAGTGGTCTAATATTGAAGTTTTGGTAGAGCTCTGCTTCTTCTGGAGGCTTCAGGGGAGAATACATTTCCTTGCCTTTTCCAGCTTCTAGATAAATCTTGCTCACGTTGCTTGGCTCATGGCTCTGCATCACTATGACCTCTGCTTCTGTCTTCACATCTCAGTCTTTGACCATTGTGCCTCCCTCTTATAAGGACCCTTGCGATTATACTGGGCCCAGCTGGATAATCCAGGATAATCTCCCATCTTAAGATCCTTAACTTTATCACATCTGCAAGGTCATGCCATGTGTCTTAGTTTGCCAGGCTGCTATGACAAATAGCTCAAAATGGATTGGCTTAAACAATGAGAATTTATTGGCTCATGGTTTGGGAGGCTAGCAGTCCAAAATCAAGATGCAATTAAGACCACACTTTCTCTCTGAAGTCTGTATTGTTCTGGTGCTGGCTTGCTGCAATCCTTGGGCTCCTTGGCTTATATCTCTGCCTCTATCACATGAGATCGACCTTTCCTTGTGTCAATTCTTCTAGACTTCCCACTTCTGGCTTCTTTATCTGCGTCCAAATTTATTTGATTTATAAAGACTCCAGTAATACAGATAAAGGCCCACCCTAATTAAAGTGGATCACACACCTTAACTAAAAATAACGTCTTCGATTTACAAATGGATAACATCCACAGGAATGTATATTAAGATGAAGAAAATGTCTTTGTTGGGGTACATTATTCAATCTACCTCACCTTGTAGGGTAACATATTCACAGGTTCCAAGGGTTACCCCTCAAGTCTCAACCCATTACAGAATCACTTTAAAGTCCAAGTATCATCTCAATCTTATTAGCTCAAAAATGTCCATTCTCATCATTTTAATAATCTATATCAGATATGGGTGAAACTGAGTCTCCACCATCCTGGGACAAAATTCCTCTCCATCTGTGGACCTGTGAAACTAGCAAAGTTATTTTCTCCCCAAATACAAAGGCGGAGAAGACACAGAGCATCAGTTATAGACATTCCTGTTCAAAAAGGGAAAAAATGGATGGAAAAAAGGAGTCAGTCATTCTAAGCAATTTTAAAATCCAACTGGGAAAATTCCATTAGGTTTAAAGGCATTTTGCTAGTGCCTCAAAAGACAATCCAGCTACATCCTTGGCTTTTTCTCCAGAGCATACTTTCCTGATAGTGAATCTACTAATCTTAGCATCTTCTGCAGTCAGGCTGAGAGTTTCCCAAATCATCAAATCCTGGTTCTTTTCACTCAACAGTTCTTTCCTCAGTGTAACATGTTCCCCTCACATTTTACTATAAGTGGCAAAAAGAAACAAAGCATCACCTTCAACACTTTGCTTGAAAATTTCCATAGCTAAATATCCATGTTCATTGTTTACAGGTTTTGCTTTCCTTTACATAACTGCAGAACACAATTGAGCTAAGCTTCCTGCCACTATATAACAAGGGTCCCTTTCCTCCAGTTTCCAATAACATGTTCCTTTTTTCTATCTGTACCCTCACTGGCAGTGCCTTTAATATTCATATTTCTACTGACAGTCTGTTCATGATGACTTAGGTTTCTTTAAGATACATGCTTTTTCTACCATGCTCTTCACTTCTTTCCGAGTCCTCACTTAGCAGATTCATCAGTATCTACTAACAGTATGTTCAAGGCAATCTAAGCTTTTTCTATTATGCTTCTCAATAGTCTTCCAGCCTTTGCCCATTGCCCAATTCCAAAACCACTACCATCTTCTTAGGTATTTATTACCGTAACAATATTGGAAGTTAACACAGTGTCCTTTTCCCCCAACTTCCTTAGGGGTGACAAGGAGGCATCCAGGTGGATGCTGTACACACACTGAGTTTGCAGCACAGTTGAGGACCCCCCAAGCTTAGGGAACCCCAATCTTTGATGATGGACTGCATGTAAACTTGTATGACTTCTGTCTCGGAAGGAGGCGTTATTTTCACTAGACTGCATAGTAAGGAAGCCTGCCTTCTGCTTGCTAACTGATGGGAAGATGGTATATCTATCTTCCAATGGTGTTCCCTCTACAAACATCCTTGAATAGTCCAGAGCAAAAGCGATCAGTGCCTCTGCTCACAAGACATGCAGAACTGTGAGAGATCCCTATGCCAAAATGATCAAAGTATATTGTATAAGGTATCTGGGAATTTGTAAATGACAGATAACTTTTAAGAAATTGGAAAAAGTTAAAGTAATTTTTAAAAGTCTGAATTTCTTTTTCAGATATGTATAACTACCTCAGGTTAAGTTTAATGGCTATCTTCCTTATGAAAGGTACCAAGACTTTGCCAAAATATACACTGTGTATGTGAGCTATTTTATTAACTTCTATAATATTGTCTTAGTGGCAGAACTATTACTTATTGAGCCACCCAGAGGTGATATATGGTAGAAAATCTTCATATCTAGGCCAAGCTTTTAGGTATATTGAGGGAGGCAAATTCAGCCAGTGTGTGATTAAAGGTACATAATTGGCAGACTATGCTGATTCTTTTTTGAAGTTAGTTTCCAACTGTACATAGTGTGAGAACTCTAGAGAAATATATCTAACTCTGGAGGTATGTGCTTACATTTCAAAGGAAAGTGAGGCCTGGGACCTTGGAGACATCACTAGGTTGTAAAATCCAGAGAATTGGGGCTTATCTGTCCTTTGGGAGAGATGTATTTACATTCCTAGGATCATTCCGCTTTCATGGAGCAAAGGATTTTCTTCCTCCTTTGCTGCCGTTTTCTTCTGTATATAAGTAGAGAAAATCTATTTTTTCTCCATTCCTTGCCTGTGATACAGACTTGGTACGTGTAGAATATTTGACCTGGTTTTCATTGTGCCCCCCCCCCGGAGTAAGAATTGGGGTGTGGGGAATCATGCAGTCATTATTTGCTTTTTAAGTGAATAATAAGAATCAGCCTTTGATCCAGAGCACCTGTGTGTGCATTCAGGATAGACTTAATAAAGATGAATATTAAAAACCCTGCACAGCACAGTGTTAAACATCATGCCAAAAACACCTGCTTAGGTAGCAGAATCATTTCAAGCACAAGTGTAGGAGTTTGTACTCATGAACCTGCCCATATGGCACCCACAGACACTAAGAGTTGCTGACGTGAGTTTGGAAGCACCAGCCTTCAGCTGCAAGTGAAATGTGTGAGGTAAATTAGACAGATTGCATTAAAGTGATAAAAAGTAGAAAGACAATTATGGAGATAATAACAGTGCCTTAAATCAGATGCCCTAGAAGCAAAGCCTGAGATGAGAGTTCTTGTTGAAGGGATTTATTGAAGGTGAGCCATTAGAACAAAGCAAGTGAGAGATGCAGACAGGGCAGGAAAAA
>PVKH010001701.1:0-29466 GCA_004027955.1 Chaetophractus vellerosus
CTGCTTATTTAAATAACCCCACAAGATTATCTAATACCTTGTGAAATATTTCTACTGACCAAGGTCAAAATGCTAAAATTTAAAGAAAAACCATTTTTTAAAAAAATTCCCAGAAAATACAACTCACAAAATAATTACTATTTGAGATTAAAAATATATGCATTTTCTGGAAAACTGACTAACAATAGAGTGCAGAGAAAAGAGTGATCAGTCTTTGTGCCTTGGAATGTGATCTCTCAGTGTCTGGCAGGACTATTTACTTCTTCATAGTAGTCCTTGGACTAAAGATGCAAAAACCACTGAAAGTTGTTCATTATGTTGCTAATATGACTAAATATATTTATCATTTAAAAGTAAGCTTTACCTGGGGAAAAAAGAATATGAATTCCTTACATACCGTCCCAATATTTTAAAGTTATTTCTTAATGTGACAGTTAACTAGTGGAGGGACATTTGGCATGATCTAGGGTAATCTCGTTTTGATGATGAGAAGACCATGATCCAAGAGCCTAAGGGACTTGAGCAAAACAAATAATCAAATCAACTCTTGTCCATCCGTAAGTCTAACAACAACTTTACTATTTTTGGCCATCTGGATCAGCTTCTTGCTGCTGCTCACGGTACTCTTGTTTTTAAGCCAGAAACACTGAGACCAAATGGGACTGGAAATATGAGTGTTCACAGATGATGGTCGGAACACAGCTCAAAATCATAGTTAATGAAAGGGGTCATTAACATCTCTACAGAGGAAATAACTTTTACTAAATAAGCCAGTACCCTAAAATGGGAGAGACTTTGGTATTTAGGGATGTCTAGCTCAATATGTCATTTCCTTATCCATTTATTTATTATGTTAAATGATGATACTCATCACTTAGCTTCAGGGTTATTTCATAAAATTGATGGAAGAATATTTAATATATTTCTCTGGGAAAAATAAGAAATTCACTTACCACTCCTGCGGGAAATAGACGTACACACACGTACACATACACACAGCTGCTTTGGGGAAAGTGTTTAAGATGCTCCTTCAAAGAATGTTTCTGTTTTATGTATTTTACTTTTATTTAATTACTTTTATGTCGTTTACTCATAAATCCTAAAATCTCTTGCTATTTTTTTTAGCCTCAGTTGTATGTTAATGTTTCTCTTGGGGTTTGTTTTCCCAGGTAAAGAGGATTTGGGCTTATAACCAAATTCAACAGTGACACTTCAAATTATTAAAGGGCTACTGTGCATATTTCAAACAAACTCTTATACTTCCAGACAAACTCAAAACAAAAAGATTCATCATGGCTAAATTTGAAACACTTACTAAATAGTAGGCTAACAATCCAAAGAGCTAATGCAGTTTTCAAGGCCCTTAATTTGCTCTCAAAAAAGAGTTTTATTCTGGGAAAAATTTGGCACATTTCATCCCATTTTCCATTTGTTCATAATGTGTAGAATCACTAAAAAGTACAGTGCAAACATGGTTATTATCTGATAGTTATTTATCTCCCACAGTGTGGTGGTCTAACATTAGCCAAAACAGCATTGGTCCTCAAGTCAATTACCAAACAGATAAGAGCAAACATAAGGATACAGACTCAAGTAGACAATCTCAAAACAAAAGCATTTGGAAATTTCACATATACCAAACACAGTGAAGGTTGGGCCTTGTTAGATTTAAGAAGTGCAATTTTGCATAATGGAAACAAAAATTGGAAACGACATTATCCTGGAGACTGAGCAGTCTCATTAAGCCTCACTGTTTGATTTACATGGACTTATACCTTGGAACAGGCACCCTTCTACATCCTTGAACAGGGGCATAAAATTCACAAAACCCAATTCATGAAGGGGTTTCATGTGGTGTTAATAAATTTCTTGGACAGTATGGAAAATTGAATTTTTTAATTAAGGAAAACACCTATCACTTTCATTGGATTCTTCAAAGTGTACAAGACCTGAAAAATCAAGAACCACTACTTTAGAAGATGATTATAATTTCCTAAACAATAACCAAGTGTTGTCAGGTTTGTTTGTTTTCTGTAGCTAATGAAAATCATTCCATTGATCCATTTTCAGGGAACTTGATTATGTGGGGTGATCAGATCACAGTGAGCCAGACCACAGAAGTAAGCAAAAATAGGTAGTTATGTTATTTTTTCATTTTTCATTTGTTCAAAATTTCCAACTTCTTTCTGTTCTAGCCTCACTACTGCTACTTGTAATCATAGAAACTCCCACCTAAGTGATTACTACCTAGCTCAGTCTAAAGATACTCTAGATAGAGATATCTTGGAACACTATTGAGAAACAAGGGCAAAATTTAGTAGGTTTGTGTTTTGTTTTCTTTAAGCAGCTGAAATGTGTACTCTAAAGGACAGTGCTTTAATTCAGTTTCCAATTACAATTCTAAGAGATGTCAGGAATGATGAGCTGCCTTAAAAAAAATACATATTTTTAATTTTAGAATAGTTCTAGACTTACAGCACTTATATAAAGTTTATTTGGCCTTTAGTCTTATAGACAATACTAATTTCCAAACTTACTTATATCAGCACCTTTTCCCCCACCTCATTCATTGAAGTTATTTCAGACATATGTAATGCACTTAGATTCTATAAGTCTGCTTTCTATCCTGCCATCCCACGAACTCCTAAAGACTTTTTTTGTAAATTTTAATTCATTACGGTTCACTCTTTGTGTAGTGAAGTTTTATGGATTTGGAAAAATGCTTCGTGTCATGTATCCACCATTACAATATTAAACATAATAGTTTTATCACTCTTAAAAATTGCACTGTGCTTCATCTAGTTAACCCTCTTCCCATCTGCTGCTGACTCCTGCACTCCTGGCAATTACTGATCAGTTTACTGTCTATAGTTTTGCTTTTTCCAAAATGTCATATAATATAATCATATAGTATACAGTCTTTTCAGACTAACTTCTTTCACTTGGCAATATTCATTTTAAATGCATCTATGTTTTTGTGTGGCTTGATATCTCATTCCTTTTTATTACTGAATAGTATTCCATTGTATGAATGTATCACAGTTTGTTTATTGATTCACTTACTGAAGTTTCTCAACTTCTTGATTTTGAAAATTATTTTAAAAGCTGATATAAGCAGTTTGTAAAAAGGTTTTTGTATGGACATAAGTTTTCAAAATATATCTTCAAATACCTAAGAGTACAATTTATGATTTGTATGGTAAGAGCATTTTTGGTTTTATAAGAAACTACCAAACTCTTTTCCTACACAGTTGTACCATTTTGCATTTCCAACAGTAACAAATGAGAGTTCTTATTGCCCTGCCTCCTCCCCAGCATTTGGTATTGTCAGTTTTTTGGATGTAAGCCATTCTAATATGGTTGTAGTAGTATCTATTTTTAATTTGCATTTCTTTAATGACAAATGATGTTGAGCCTCTTTTCATATGCATATATCTTCTTTGCTAAGGTATTTGTTCAGATATTTTTTCACTTTTAACTTGGGCATATTTCCTTACTACTGAGTTTTAAGAGCTCTTGATTTATTCTGAATACAAGTCCCTTTATCAGATATATATTTTACAAATATATCCTCTCAAACTGTGGCTTGGCTCTTCATCCTCTTAGTGTCATTCACAGAGCAGAATCTTTTAATTTTAATAAAATCCAACCTACCAATTTTTTCTTTCATGGATCATGCTTTTGGTATTGCATCTAAAAGCCCATCACAAATGCAAGTTCACTTAGATTTTCCCCCATGTTATCCTCTAGAAGTTTTATAGTTTATAATTTTACATTTAGGTCTATGGCCCATTTTGAATTATTTTTTTATGTATGGTATATGCACTGTGTCTAGTTCATATTTTACACATGTATGTCAAATGGCTCCAGCATCACTTGTTGAAAAGACAATCTTCTCCATTGAATTGATCTTGTGCTTTTGCAAAAAAATGAATTAATAAAAACTTCCTCTTTTACTCTATTAATTAACACTCCTGATTCAGTCTAAATGCTACCATTTCTATGAAGCCATCAATAATTCTTCCATACACCAAGTGAAAGCAAATTTTGCCCCCACCTGCTATCACTTTATTCAGATCTAAAGCTCAAAGAGTCCCTTTAGGAAGCACAGAGCTCACCTACATGGCTATGCCACAGAACTTTAAAGAACATCACAGGAGTCACTGCCCACATGACCCTATTTTGAATGTTCATGTGTGCCTTCTAATTTTCCTGGTCTTCATATTTCAACAACCACTACTGACCTCCCTGAAGGACCGCTTCTTGGATTCCAGTTTTTAATCTCTCCAATTTCTTGATTTAGTCATTGTATTTCTAATGTTTCTAGTCAAGACTTGTCTCTCAGCTCTCTCTCAACTCTCTCTGTTGACACTTTGAGAAAATTTGACACATTTAATCACATCTATTAAATTGTAAGCTTCTTAAAGTTAGGACATATTTTTTTATTCTTCCATATATTACTGCCTATATTGCCAACCAGATACTAACCAGAGTTTAGTATGATATCATAACACATGTAATGGCAATCCTGATTCTTCCAGGTGTAAATGACTAAGATGAGAACAATTTCTTCAAAACTAAATTTATGATGGCAATTTAGTTTGAAATTATTTGGTAAACATAATTA
Organism: Chaetophractus vellerosus; assembly: GCA_004027955.1. Lineage (NCBI taxonomy): Eukaryota > Metazoa > Chordata > Mammalia > Cingulata > Chlamyphoridae > Chaetophractus > Chaetophractus vellerosus. Next base: position 4,628 of record PVKH010001701.1, read on the forward strand.
TTTCTGGTTAGGAAATTTTCATAAAGTGGTCTTTTAAGTTTACCCTGAGGAAAACTTTCAAATTTGTATGCATCTTTAAACATTTTGGTCTATTTTTTCAGCATTTTGGAGTATCTTTGTGTTTTCCTGTTACTTTTTGTTTTGCAGAAATATCTTGCTCAGTCATTTTTAGCCAAATATGGCTCATCTGCAGTTTGTTAGAGAAAAATAAAATGGAATCAGTCTAAATGTTCATTGCTGCATGCCTACTTGATACCTTATATATGCCATATAATTATAAAACTATTAAGTCTAGATAGAAAGTATTCGTTTTGATACATTTTTAAAATAAAAAAGAAAGTATTCCTAAACAAGAAGAGCAAAACTTGGCTGAAATTAAATTAAAATTAAGAGCGACAAAAAAGTAAAAGTAAACATCTAAGAAAGACCCATTATTTTTGTTTTCATTTGTTACTTTTCTTGTTTTATTACAAAGTAATATATCAATTCATGCTAACTGAAGGAAAAAGAAGCAAGAGGAGAATAAACAGAATAAAAATAATAGCCACATTCAGATATATAGAGATAGAGACATATCATAACTTAACTAAGTGTTTTGTAAACTTTTAAGATTATATTTTAAGCACACTCATCAAAGTAGAAAAGTTTTAGAGCATCATTTTTTAGTAGTTTTACAGTATTTCAATATATAAATTGCCAAAAATTTTTAACCTCATGATTCCAAATGTGTATTTTTCAAAACCTCTGGGTTCAGGATACCTTAATTCTTCATGGTTGCCCTTGGGTTTCAATATACATTTTTAACTAATTTTTAATTGTACCATCAAAAAACACTATACCAGTTGACATATAGAACAATTCTGTCATTAATTTTACTTTTCCATATGTTATAATCACCCCATACACAGTTATTTTTATTAACTTTAAGCAGTTAACTTTAGATTAAACACAAAAATATGTAAAATTCTATTTTACCTAGGCCAAGCATCTATGATGCTCTTCTTTATTTAGATCCAGATTTCTGACCTATATCATTTCTTCTTCCCTGAAGAATTTCTTTTACCATTTCTTTCAGGGCAGGTCTGCTGGAAATGAGTTTGGTATTTTTGTTTGTCTGAGAAAGTCTTTATTTCTCCTTAAGTTTTGAGGATAATTTTATTGCATGTTGAATTCTAGGTTGGTGAATATATTTTTTTTCTTTCAGCACTTTATATATTACACTCTGCTTTCTTCTGGCTTGCATGCTTTCTGAAAAGAGTGTGTGATAATTCTTATTCCTGTTCCTCTTAAGGACTTTTCCCCCATTGGCTTCTTTAAAGATTTTCTCTTTGTCTTTAGTTTTCTTCAATGAATATGATATGGCTAGGTGTACTTTCTTTGGTATTTATCCTGCTTAATATTTGCTGGACTTCCTATATCTGTAGTTTGATGTTTGTCATGAATTTTGGAAAGTTCTAAGCCATAAGAACTTGAAATATTTCTTCTGTTCCGTTCTTTCTTTGTTCTGCTGTTGGTATTCCAATTAAGTATATTATACCTTTTGACACTGTCCCACAGTTCTTGGATGATCTATTTTGTTTTATTCATTCCTGCTTGTCTATGCATTTCCATCTTGGAAGTTTCCATTGACTTATCTTCAACCTCACTGATTCCTTCCTCAGTCAGGTCCAGTCTACTAATAAATCCATCAGCGTCATTGTTCATTTCTGTTAACAGTTTTATTGTTTTTTGTTTTTTTATTTCTAGTATTTCCTCTTGACTCTTTCTTAGAGTTTCTATCTCTCTGCTTACATTGTCTATCTTTTCTGGCATGCTATTTTTCTTCTCTATTATATCCTTTAACATGTAAGGGATGATATATTAAATTCCCTTATTTGCAAATTCCAACATTATTGCCATATCTGAGCCTGTTCTAATGCTTGCTTTGTCTATTCACACTGTATATTTCCTTGCTTTGTAGTTTTTTGTGTAATGCAGGACATAATGTATCAGGTAATAGGAATTGAGGTAAATAGGTCTTTAGTGTGAGTATTTATACTGATCTTGCTAAGAGTGGGGCTGTTACAGTTTCAATATTTCCTGTAGTTGTAGCTATAAGCTGCCAGAAGCTTCCAATATCCATTGTGTCCCTTTTGTCTCATTTATTGAGTTTCATCTTCCCTAAGTACCCCCCTCCCTCACCCCCAGAGAAAGTCTATTTCTTCATGATCACTAGCTATAATTCACAATTATTACACTGAAGGGCTGTTGGTATTGTAGTAAGGTATGGAGGAAAGGAATTATTCTACAATTTTATGATTAAATTTCAGTCTTTTAGTTGGCTTATATCCCTGGGTTGTAGCCTTCACTATGTTTTTTCAGCTTCCCCAACAGCCCCAACCCACTTATTAAGTGAGACAGGAAGGCTAAAGGGAGCTGGAATGAGAAAAATGTCTTTCCCCAGAAGGGATAAAGCTCTGGTAAAAGCAGTTTGCCTGGAGAGTAGGTCTTTTTTATGGAGAATGCTTTTGGTATTTCACAGTAGATTTCTTTCCCTTCCCTTTGTCAGAGCCATGAAGGGATCCTTCTTGCCTTTTACTATGAGAATCTGGCTGGGTTCCCAGAGGTAAAACTAACATAAAAATGTGTCCCTCTAAGACTGTAGTCACCAGGAATTTCTCGGTCTCATGCTAGTCTACATGTGGTCTCCAGCAATTCATCAAAATTACTATTTAAGTGTTCCTACCAATCTATGGCTCCAGCAGCTTTTGCTCCAGATAAGCAGATCTCAGCTGTGACTCTTCATTCATAAGTCTCTTCAACTTTCAGTTTCTCCTGCAATCTTAGTGCTCTGATGGGTCTAAGAAAAGTCAATGTTATTTATTTTGATGAGTTTTTCTTGTTGTGAGAATGGGAGTGATGACTTCCAATCTCTTTACAAGTCAGAACTGAAATCAGAAATCCCATGCTACCTTAGTAGGGTTCTATGGTCAAATATGTTTGGGCAACACTTGTTAAAAAAATTAAAATAATGTTTTTAGCCTATAATCTCCCCAAGACTATTATTTTCATGCATGCTGTGAGTCTCCGATTTAGTCAAATTCAAACCATATTCTGGATCAACTAACTCTTATTACCACAAGAATACAAAACTGCAGTATCTCTTATTTATGATCACCTATTTATATAAATTTTATGATTGAGACAAATTTTTGCAAATACCATAAATTATACTATTTATTATGCAAATATAACATTCAGATTATTTCTAAACATTTACTCATGTGATTATATCTTCATAACCTCTCTAAACAAATATATATTATATAATTATTTCTCCATCTAATATATTTGCAAACTCCAGTACAATACATTTCTCTTCTCATTAATCTTTCACATTACTTTCAACATGTACATAGGCTAATAGTGCAAAAGAATCAATCAGGTTTTCCAGGCCATAAGAAAATCTTCTTTTCCTTAATCCCACAAATGGAGGAGACATCTGAAATTTGCCCTCTCCAACCACATAGAATGAATGATTGTGCTATTTGTAAAATGCTTGAAGTTATTTGAACAAGAGGCATATAATATCAGATAATGTGAAACATTATGCTACATGGAATCTCATCGCCTAACAATTTTTAGGATAAGAAACCCAATAAAAGGACCAATGAAAAAGCATGGCTACCCACAAGTATGGCATACATTATGTATTTTATGCTGTGCATAAAAAACATCTGGAATAAATAAACTAGAATGGGCCACTGAATTAAGGTATAAGAATGAACTCAAAAGGAAACTGTTTCTATATAAATTGTAAGGTGAGGAAAAGAGAAACTAAAGCCAAGAGGGACTCATTCTCTAGCCAAGATCTATGAGTCTTGCCAAAGTGTGGAGGTTGAAGGAGGCTGAAATAGGTATGAACCACCCTTACTTATTTCCTTAAATCCCTACTCACAGAGACGAATTAAAAGGCATTTCATGTTGGCAACAGCAAAGATATCTAATTCCTTTGCACATACTTCTAAATGTTCTAAATTTGCATTTCCATGTGAAACTACAGAACAAGCACAGTATGAGTGTTTCAATTATACAACACCTGGCTTTTTGAAATTTTAGCTCTTTTGAAAAGCACATTCCAAGCCACTGGTTGATATCTTTGTTGTTCCTTTTCAGAGCTTACAGTTTCTGCAAATGGGCTAAAGGAGTAAGAACCAATATTTCTGGGGAAAAAGCAAAGAAGACTTAGGAAATCTATAGAATGATGATGTGGGGTATGTGTGACTCATGTGTAGCCTATGTGTAGTAGGAAACTACTGTATTCCTTGTAGTATAAAGTTCTACTTTAATTATTCTCCCCATATGTTTGCATTTTAACATCCTAAAAGCTAAGGTGATATGAATGAACGCTAGGTGATATAGGCCAAACATATTTATGGAATTGTTAAACTGTCAAAATCTCAGGTGGCTGAATTCAGAGAGGAATACTTGGAGAAAGAAAGTTACATGAAATCATGGCTTTGGAAAAGGGTGTTTGGAGGTGGGGGGAGGGAGAAGCTGATGTGGATTCAAAAAGGATGCCAAAACATTACTATGGCTGATGAAACCTCAATGCCCAAACTACCTTCAAGTAGAAAAGAGGAATAAAAATCACAGGTCAGAGAAAGACAGAGACAGAGAGAAACAGAAACATAGACAGAGAGAGAAAAGAGGAGACATCTGGTGTTATAATGTAAATTACTTAAAAATGTTTCAGCATAAAGTATGATGAGAATGTAAACATTATTTTCACTTCACTTTGGGACTGTTATACCATCATTTGTTCTAACAAAGGGAAAAAAACCCACTCCACAGGTGGTAAATCAGTGTTATGTCTGTAAAGCCATACTTAAGAGGCCTCTACACCACATACTTTGTTGTTTTTTTATGTTTAAAGAAACACCAGGTGAGTGGATAATTAACATAATTAATATAATAAATGGAAATTCATTGGAGACTTTAATTGTTTGTTCATCAGCAAAATGGAAGTTAGAAATGGATTCTCAATTATTCTCAACATTATTCTAATTCTAGCTATGTAGATTAAAGTATTCTGGAAACACTTACCCTTGCATAAATGGGGGATTAGAATCTAGAAGATGTCACCTGTACCCTTTGGAATGACACCCAAAGATAGAGCGTTAAGTGGTCATGAGTCCAGTCTTTGGGTGAAAGATTTTCTTATTGCTTGATGCTAATTTATAAGGGTAACAAAATCTACCTCTAAAATACTGTTTGGTCTGTCTCTAGTGAATCATTCACATAAGATTGTACTAACTTTTTCATCTGCCTATTAAAACATTTAATCAATGTACGTATGAATATAGAATTTGATCTGGGACTAACTTTCATTACAACTGGTAACAAAATTGTGGAGGAACAGCAAAGCCTCACTCACATCAAAATTTTCAGCTTTTTCTGCAAAAAGCACCTCTGAGTTATATAGGACAAAACTGGTTTACCTCAGCTCACAACAATTTGTAATCATGTGCTACAGAGGAGTAAATAACTTATGGTACAGCACTGCTGTAGCTGTATGATGTTAGAAATATACAGCTTAGTAAAAATACCTATACTCCTTGAGAAAATTAATCCCTAATGGACTAATAATATTGTAAATTTTAAATAACCAATGTATTGCAATACACGTTTTTTTGTTGTTTTTTTTTTAGGTATTGGGGGACAGGGATTGAACCCAGGACCTCATATGTGGGAAGCCAGTGCTCAACCACTGAGCCACATCAGCTCCCCTGAGTTGGTTTTTTCATTTGTTTGCTTGCTGTTTGTTTTCTGTTTTTAGGAGGCAAAGGGGACCAAACCTGGGATCTCCCATGTGGGAAGCAGGTGCTCAACCACTTGAGCCCCATCCGCTCCCCATGATACACATTTTACAGAGAAATAAACCAAAGGTCAAAAAAGTTAAGTAGCTTGCCCACGTTCTGACATTTAATATAGTAGAGCAAATACTTGATTCCATATGTCTTACTTTTAACATTGTTCTCTTCTTTTGACTAGGTCATGCTTCTATAATCTATATTCTTGGGGCACAGGAAAGAAAAAACAAGCTCCTATTAACAGCACAGCCCAAAGAGAAGTTTTGTGTGAAAAAAAGACAGTCACAAATCCCTTAACCTCAGGCGACAAAGAGCATGTCCAATTTTTAAAAGATCACAATAAAATCTTCTCTGTATAAATTCTAGTTGTTTCTTGATGTTAAGTTAAATGTTTATTGAGCACCAGAGTTCATTCCACAGAGTGAGTTAAATGATTCTCAACTGATACTTTTTGATGTTGCTATAAAATCTTGAGTTGAAGGAAATCTTTCAGGTACTGTTATGAAAAGAAATGTGAACAGGTTGGCCCTGCCTGAATATTGTAGTAGAGATTGTTTCCTAGAGTTGATAAGAAGCACTTCTCAGGAAATTCTGACTTAACAAGTATTATTTCTAATAGAATGTGCTGTACCCCACAAATGAGTCACTTTTAAGCAGGAATAATTTCATTTTGAAACAAGTCACACATTTCCACCCACCCTCCCACTCACCCATAGACACATACACACACACACACACAGAATATTGACCATGTTAATTTAACCACATGTATCCCTGACTCAAAGTTTGTTTGCAACCTTGTAAACAGAGATTAACAGTAACGTCCGTGAAATGATGACTTTACCAAGACTGGAAAAGGCAAAGCGTTTTCCCTTCCTCCAGCCCTAAGCTTTTCCTTTCTTTCTGGGATCCCTCTTCCTCCTTTCTTGCAGAAGCACCTTCCACAATGTACTGAGCACAAAGAGTGCGGTGCTTTTGTGGAAGAAGAATAAAGACTTGGAGGTACTTACTGAGGGTACTAGAGCTGGGCCCACGAGATCCATGCATGCCAATGGCAGAGCAGGCCACTTCAAACAGATAAAGTTGCATTAGTGCTTTTAAATTTATCCTTGGGAATATGCTCATCTGAAACAATGATTGCAAAGATAAATGAGATGAATGCTGCTTTCAGAATTAAATGAATACTCCAAGACAAGAAAACCACTCTGAGGGGAATACATCTGAAGAGTCTGGAGAGTAATTTCACGGAAAACAAATTGGGTGCCCAATTTATTTTTAAAAAGAAAGATAAGAGTAGAGAAAGAAAAAAATATTTTAAATTTGATTTGAACCTGCCACAAATTATGCCTCCAGAACGTTTTGTGCATGAATTTTATACCTGACAAAGGGTTATTAATTATAGACACACTCTATATAAAGGATGTATTCTTTTAATTGAGTCCTACATATTCAATTAGTTTTCTCATTTTGCTTACATTTAATATACAAAAGGCTAAAATAAGTCCAACCATGAAGGAATATTAAAAATAAAAATTCGGCCAAATGACTGTCAAGGATTTATGATACATACACCAGATTTAAAAACAAATAAACAAAAACAACTATCACCTAAAAGACTTCTCTGAAGGGGTAACATTTTCCTATGTATTTAGGCCCCTGCTGGATAGAGATTTAGATATTTAGAGAACTACCTTCATGTCACCATCAAGATTCAGACCCCAAGGGCTCCAAAGTACTCTCTGTTTCAACCCAGTGTGAACTGGATTGAGGAACATGAATCAAGGATGGTCACTGGCTGAAGAGTGGGTTAAATCACAAACACTAAGCAACTTACTTAGGATTCTTTAACTTCCCTCCACAGCATGTTATTTTACATAGAGGATATTTAGGTACCAATAGAAAACAAAGCAGAGGCCTTGGCTTCTTTAACAAGATGTTCCTTGATAACTATCCAGAAGCCAAAGAGGAAAGGATTTAAAACAGGTCCATGGATTCTTGGCTTACTTGGTGTTGTCTAAAAGAAGAAATATCTCCGTGGTGACAGTTGTTTTGGCTCCTTGATGGCTAAGCAGTGACTAAGTAGAAGCAATTTGTAAAGCTGGGGCCTCTTGGGGTTTTACAAGGACTGTAAAAATTAATTACAGGAATATTAATCAAAATTTCTTTGACTCCAACCCATTCCATAAAAACAAAGGAATCACAAGCTCCCCAAGACTTCATGTCCTATCAGAGTTTAGGATGCAACTCTTCTTTGCAGTTAACCTTTGGATGTGTCACTGACCATTCTGTTGTCTGGTTGCTTTTGTCAGTAATTGGTATTGCTCCTTCAGCCCTGATACTTTGTCTTTGTTGACATAAATCTAGCTCTTCTAACAACCTCCCGTGCTACGGTAAATTAGTGTTTTAGTCGGCTAGGTACTATAACAAATACCACACTGTGGGTTGGCTTACACAATGGAAATTCATTGCTGCTTCCTGGGGTCAGTAGGAAGCAGAAATTCATTGCTGCTTCCTGGGGTCTGGCTGGTGGCAATACAAAGTTCTGGGGCTTTTTCATCACATGTCAATGTCTTCTCCTATCTCTTCTGGTCCCCGATTACTTCTGGCTCCTACACATGATTTTCCTCTATGTCTGAAATTCTGCTTATAAAGTACTCCAGTAATCTGGATTAAGGACCACACTTTAACTAAAATAACATCTTCAGGAGATTCTATTTACAATGGGTTCACACCAACAGGAATGCAGATCAAGATCAAGAGCATGTCTAAATAGGGGTACATAATTCAACCCACCACAGTTATAGAGGAATTGCTACATTCTTTATAGAGTCCCAAATGGCATTTTCTTTTCTTTTCTGACTCTTCTCTTGTATCTTGAGGAAATATTTCCTGGGACTATGGCAGAGAACATCTTAGTGATCCCACTGTTACTAGAGTCAAAGCATCCGCTCCCACTGACCATTAACCAATGCCTCAAGATTCCATCAGATGCCTGAATTCTCCTCCACCAGAGGCTTGATGTTCTGCCCACTCAGGGCAATACTTCTCTCCTGAGTATTGTAGCATCTCTTGATGCTTTCTTGGCTCAATACCAGTTTTTCACTGTGTGTTTACAAAAAATCTTAGAGCTTACTGCATTCTCATTTAAATGGAATAAGTAGAAATAACTTGGTCTTTAAGACCTGGTAAAGGAGAGGTGGTCCATCAGTAAATTCCAAAAATTACTTGACTCTTGATTTCTGTCTTTCAGTATGTCTCCATCTCTTTCTGTCTCTGAGTCTGTCTGTATCTCTGCCTCCCTCTCTCACTATATAAAAATACACAGATTGATGTGCACACACACACACACCACTTACTCATTCTCTTGTTGGAAACTATAAAATATAACTTGGGGTATATTCTACTTGAGAATGCTTGGCTCAAATTTTAATTTTTCATTATTTCTTTTTGTAAATATTTCATTAACAGTACAATTTTATATGGGTAACAGGTTTCTACACTCCTTACTTTAATTTCTATCAACCTTAAAACTTCATAAATCACAGTGCTAGTAGCTTATCTTTATTCTATTAGCTGATACTTTCCCAGTTTTCCTACATTTAACAACTAGGATTTTCTACATAAGTACTGTTTTTACCATGTACTTAAAATGCTCTTAATGTCAGTGTTTTATAGGACGTAATGTGCTTAATTTTTATATATTTTTAATCTCATCTAAAATAATTCAAGATGCAGCAAATAAACTATCTCAGCAATTTTTTTTTAAAATGACATTTTCAGACATTTATTTTCTGATATTAAATTTAATTAATGGGTACATAAGGTAGCTATATCCCAATGTGTGAATAATTGATGTGAAATAAATATATAGGTAACTGACCAACAGTAGCAGTATTTTGAGGCCACTATTACAATATTTCTATTTGAGACTGCCTGCTGTTCTGGCTAAAATGAATATATAATAATAAATTGTACCCAAAATTGTATATTAATTTCTTCAGGGAAAATGATTTTTATTATTAACTGGTTCAGGAACAATTCTAAGATGTCTCTGTCATTCCCTTGAGGGCTGACTTAATACAAAGTAGGCAAATGGAAGATATTGGAGTTGATTTTATTTTATTAGATCCATATACAGTTCAAGAAAATTAAGGCTGACTTTCATGATGTGTCACATTAAGTTTGAAAGATAAACTCTCAGGCTAGCTAGGTAACTTCTAGAAATTATACAAAAAATATAATTTGGGATCTGAACCTATAAAACTGCACTGATACTGTACAGAAAAAAAAGATTATTTTCTTCATTGCAATTAGTGTCACAACAATTTAAATCACTTATACCATCAATTAGCAATGTTAACCAAAATTATCCTACGTGCTTTTCTAAAGTGTTTGACTCAACCAGGCCACAAGTCTTCATAATATCTGCGTTGGGTCAGGTAAACCTTTAGAGTAATAGTAAGCAGTTAATCACTTATTTACTTGTTATAAAATCAGTGCTTCCCAATAAAATGAATGACGTGTTGCACAATTTCATTGGAGAGAACGAAATCTGCCCAACATATTTATTTTATTTCATGGAGGCAGAATTGCTTATTAGTCTTTGCTGTCTATGTACTTCTGGATGGAAAATGGGTAGATGGAGATAAATGCCAATAACATTCCTAAATTTTATCATAAACGAAACCGTTTGTTTATGCTTATAGGAATTTTGTTTGTTTGTTTGGTTAGTTATTTTGCTTCATTGGCTTTACAGTCTTTACTTCAAAGTTTCAAATAAAAATGTATATATATATATATATATCACTATGTGCAATGATAAAAGGTAATACCAATATTTATCACTGATTTGAGCTGATAGGGTCCATAGGGCTCCCTAGAAAACTAAGTTCTCTCAACTTTTAGGCTGCCTCTTTAGAGATCTTATCATGTGTATTTGGGAAGTTAAAAGCACAGTGAGTAGTTGGTGAAATTACTAGATATTTGCTTGTCTCTCCCTGTCTTTTTCCCTCCCTGACTTCTCCAAGTAGTCAATGAAAAGCTTGTTTCGGTCCCTCATTTAAATATGTTATGAAAGCTAAGAATAAGAAATTGATAACATATATGTATAGTTTATATATATGTATTGCTTTGTATTGCTGATATCTAAGTTACATCTATACACACACATATAAACATATACGTATATTCTTTTTTAACACACAAACTATTGCGTATTTAAGTGTTGAGGAAGGTTAATATCTTAGAGAGTAGTTTTTATAATTATTTGTAAATAATTGTAAATAATTTTTACTAGTTATCAAAAAAGAAAAAAATTATGTGGGGGCAGCTGCTGAACTTCTATTTTTTACTGCAAATCCAGTGTTAAAGTGAAGGAGGAACTTTTAGACTATAGAGGTGAAGATGCATAAAATCAACTATTTACCTGGATTTGGTTACAGCTTGGCCAAATACCAGATGATGCCTATGTGAATATCTGACTTCTAGGTAAAATAAATAATAAAAATATCCTGTGGGCAACTGCAAAGCAGAAAACCTAGTTTTATATATAAGAGATTGGCCAAGTTGAACTATTAGCAAAGCCCAGGTTCCCTAACTCACAAGACAACGTTCTAATGCATTACACAAATACCCTGGGTATTTTTTTCTCACCTGGTGAGAACAATACTGCAGTAATGGCTTCATAACCATTAATATTAAGTTGGTCCCAAACCTCTTTATCACACATATACAAACACAAAACTCATACTCACAGAAGCTATAAAATGAAAATTCAAAACTTTAAGGAAAGGGTCCTTTTTCCTGGAAATATTCATGTAATTTCCTTGATTTTCTCCTTGTTGGCAGTCAAGGGGTCTTGCATATTCAATTAAATGTCTTAGTTTTCCTACTCCCCTCAATTTCCTCCTCCCATTTGATAGTTTTGTGAAAATCCAATCTTTTCAAGATAATAAATTTGATAATCCTCTAAGGCATTTTGTCATTTGCAGCACAATTTTTTTCTTTGTCAATTATTATCAACTTTAGGCTCTGTGATCTATTTTGGGCACAGCAGGAGATGTTCTTAGCTCAGCTAACCTAGGTTATGTACAATTAGATAAGACACAGAGCAGTACTGGTACTGAGTAGCCAATTTCCTTCCCCTGTTGTGTTCACATTCCTTAATTATTCTGAAGTGAACCTTCTCTGTTCTGTTTGGCTGTATGAACTCTAGTTGCTCAAGTGTTTAATGCACTATTACCAAAGAGTAAATTCCAGAGATTTATAGCATTGTTTACTACTTCCCCATCTTACCCCATAATTAAAACAGATACAATTCCTCATTGAAAATAAAGTACACAAAAGTGGAAGGAATTATATTGTTTCCTAGGTAACAACTATTCATCTTTGATCAACTTCAGACAGTTTTCCTTTAAAAAAATGACAGATCTTAATAGGCAGAACAGTAAATAAGATGCAGTTGGCATCACAGTCTCAGGATGAATATAGAGTGGGCTGCAGGAAAAAAAGATTTTTCAATGGTTTTCTAATTATTCATTTACAGAAGAAAACACCATATAATTTATATGCAATTTCTTTTTTCTTCTTAACTTTAATCAGACCTGAATCACTGCCAATAAATAACTTTACCCATGACCATATTTTGACATTATGGTGGTCAGTTTTAATATTACTTTCTTAATTTTACTTTTGGCAAACTCAGAAAATTAAAATTGTTGCCAGTAACCTATATGAGTATTGCAATCAGAGTTCTTTAGATAATTAAAATATATATATATTTCTTCAGTTTTCTTTCCTGAACTTACACTATTTCCAACTTTCATCTCTAGATATGTATGATAGTCTTTAGAAGACCCCAGTAATTTATCCAGACCCTCCATGTGTTTCACTATAACTTGCATACTGCACTTCTAAGACTAGCTTTCAGTGGAATGCTCTAGGTTCTGGGCTTGTAGGTTCTTGGTTATATTGCATGAAAGAATTTAAGGACATGCCATAGGGTAGGAAAGGGAGTAAAAAATGTATTAAGAAACAAGAAAAGAGATAAGGACACAACCCGAGACATGGTTTGCAGACGTGCTACAGGATGAGATACTAATGTGGAGCCGGAGGTTAGACCTATTCAACACCTTTCCTCCTCTCCCTTCCAAATGCTGGGGAGGGATACCAGCTGTTTGCTCTTCTGATTGGTTGCCCTACCTGTAAGCTCTCAGGGGCCAAAGGGGAGGACTGTTGTTTGGATGTATCAGGAGCTTCCCCTTGACCCCAGAAAAGTTCAAAATGGGACCTCTTGCCCAGGGTCTAGGTGAGGTCTTTCCAGTTTTGTTCGTAGGAGCAAGGGGTTTCCGAGTGAGGTTTCACATCCATGTTCTCTGCCAGGTCTCAGCTGCAACTAGTCTTCCCTCTTTTCCTATATTAACCTGCCTCAAGTTCTAGTCCATAATGACAAGTCTGCTGCAATATCTACTGACCATCTCACCTTCTCTGGGTATATAATTCAATCTCTATAGAAGAAACCCTACATTACAATTAGCAATTATCATGGTTAAATCTGGAAATAAGGATGAAAGGCAAAGAAATATTCCCATGGGGGAAGGAGGGAGGAAATTAAGTGATCACAAGCTATTGTTCAAATAGGTTATTTTCTTTTGTAATGCACCTAAATTAAAAACAAAAACAAAAAGAAATACAAAATAAGGGAACTATCCACATTTCGGATATTACAGAGTAAAGCATGAATTTTAATAATTGAACTTTTATTTAATGGTTACTATCTCAGTTTTAAAAGTTATTCAGGGGATTAGTTTTTATCAACTGTAAATACTCAGAGATTGCATAAAACTGGGGCTGCTTAAGAGAGGTGTGGCCAAACAAACTAAAGTCTAAACAATGAACCATAATCTGTTGTGAAATCATTCACATTCTAAGTTAAGCTATCAAAAGAATCAAGAGGGTGCCATTTAGTCTTGAATGACAGGCAAAGATTCAGAATTTTCACTTCAAAAAGATGCTACATCAGGAACACAATGAGTACATTTGGAAAATGCTCCAGTTCAAAATTGAGTTCTGGGAAATAGAATACAACAGGGAGAGCTTTCTTAACCAAGGGCCTAGACACCAAAAACAACTCCATGGGAGTTCACAATCCAGCACTGTCCAATCTCTCTGTGTTGGGTAGATTTGTTATGCCTCATAACAAATGGTTATGAGGTTTGGTTCTGCTGGTTCAGCAGCTGGGTAAAGTAAAGTTGGGCAACGGAAATCCTCAGTGTTGTATTTATAGCAGGGTTTTATAATCATGCAGCATAAAAAAACAATAAAAAACATGCAAAGGACTAAAATATAGGGGGAGAGTTGTTAGAGATAAAGTGAATTAGATAAAATAGATGTTTCTCTGACCCTAAAGATGGAAAATAGGCCCTTTGGCTTAGGAACAGTCCAGTAATAGCTCTGTCTATTGCTCTTATATCCATGCACATTCCATTTTCTCTGGTTTTCCAATGTTGGAGTCTGGGGTGTCTTCCACCCTTTACAATCATTCTTTTTGAGCATTATAACTTCATTTTGTCTGGTTTGGTTTTCTTGAGTAATTTATATTCTTTCTGGAGGCATCCCCAAGTGTCTGTGGCTTCCTTTTCATCCTGCTTTCCTCTCTAGAATCTCTTCAACCTCTAGAATGATAGGGACAAGGTTCTCGGTACTTGAGCTTAGAAAAATTTGAAGGAAGATAATACAATTCAGCAAAAGGAGTTTACAGACAGAAAATCCTGTGTTTCAAAATATTCTCTTTGAATTTTTAAATTGTATGATCTTGGAAATGTAGCTTAATTGCTGTAAACTTCCATAAAACTGGAATAATAATACCTATTAATAAGGGAATTTATGCAGGTTAAATGGGACAAAATTGGTGACATATCTATCATAGTGCCTAGTTTTAAAAGATACTCATTGGTAGATATATCTTATTAGTTATCAAGTCTTCTTGGTTCAATGTCTTAAATATCACCCTTCTCTATTTCTTTGCCACCCTTACTTCTCCTGATAGCCTGAGGCAAGCTCCTCAAGGGCATATGTTATTTGTCTTGTCTAGTTCTAGGATCTGGATCAGAGGAGATATACAACAAATGACTTTTGGATGAAGTTGTATTTGTGATTATGACCTAAAACTAGAGATGTGGAGTTAATCTTTCTGGATACCAGGCAGGTTTTTATGGAGTCCCCTTGGCTTACTTGCAAAGATGCACAAATAAATTATGAGGCAAGTTGTAGTAGATGTCCTTTAAAGCCCATTTCAAGATAAATAACCTCTAATATCTTAAGAGAAAATGTGCTGATTTTTGACAATGTTCTATATTTTCTTACCCCTAAGAGTACTTAGCATCTACACAATTGTTCATGTTACATGATGCAAAAAAAAAAAAAAAAACATGAAAAAGTGAGAAACACTGTCATGCATCAATATATTTTACTTACTTGGTGCCAAACATCTGGATATTTAGAAACACTGACTGAATTTTTCACTTTTCACCTGGTTGTTTGGCACTGTATAGGCAGAGCACATGGCAAGCAGACATCTTGGCAGAGCACACACTGAGACATATGGATGTGGGTTGTAGTATCTTAGCATTCAAGCTGTTTTCCACAGAAGGAAAAGTTCACAATGGCATTTTGATCAAGTTGATATATTCTGTCATTTGAGGGACTTTTCTTCTAAAAGGCTTTTAGAAATGTTTTGGGTTATGACAACTCTTTGGTTTCCTGTGATATATCCTCATAGTATTCAATGCTGGGCCACAACCACTGTTGGACAGGAGACCTGTCCAAGATACTGTGAATCAAAAGGAACCCAATAACTCACTGCTCACATTGCGTCAGTTTTGATTAGTGACTTGTTCTTATTTCCCATTTTCAAGGCAATGTGTTTTGGCTTTGCTTGCACTTTTACTATATCTCTGAAATTATTTCATTAACTCTATAAATTAGTTTTTGCTTTATATCTTGGCTTCTAGTGACTAGATTGCTTCCTTCTTCCTCAGACTCCTGAGGCCCTAGATAAACTTTATCAGGCCCGTCTTTCCTCCTTCATGCTATACACCCATCTTTATCACTGCCTGTGTTATACTATGTGTCACTCTGCAAGTCATCTCAGATAACTTAAATGCCGCATTGGTCAGGACAAGCTAGCTTGTGCTGCTATAATAAAGAACTCCTGTATTTCCGTGGTTTAAAACAAAGAGGTTTCCTCATTTGCACAAAATTCTCCAAGGCAGCATTTATATTATGGCTCCTCTTTATTATTGCAAGTTCACAGCAGAAGAGTAGAAGACTGGAGAGTTAAGTCAAAGCAATTAAACACTTGTATATAGAAATGAAGCATATCACTTTATCTAAAATTTCATTGGTCAGGTTTCTGACTTACTTGCAGGATGTAGAGAGCTGGAAGGAGGGTTGATCCCATCATTACAAGAAAAATAAGCCAGACTAACTTCAAAATTATAACTTTTATTTAACCCACTGAGGGCTGATATTGCACAGCAACCAAGTGACCCCAAATTTAGGAGAGATGGTGTTTGCAGGTAAAACAATGCCAGTAATACTTAGCTGAGATAGAATCAACTGAAAACTTCTAAGAAGTGGTCAGCTGCAATAGTTGAAAAATTGATCAAAGCCAAATGCAGTCTGGTTAGGTAGTGTGGAACCCCTGTGTGACAGAGAAATTGGGATACTTAGCATCCTCTTGCACACTCTCCACAATACCTAATGAGCACTCATAGAAATGACTGGAAAGAGATTTAAGAACCACCCGTTGTGGCACAGATCCAGGGATGGGAACAGCAGCTGTGAGGGAGGAGCAAGGAACTCTGGATTCTTTTCCCATATCTCTCTCTGGAACAAAAACCATAATATGTGAGGGAAAGGGAAACAGGCACTACTCTATTTAGGGCATTGGAGAAAACTCACTGAAGCTGGGGAAGAAAGAGGAAAACCTTGTTTCTGGAGGTGAGATAGGATTATGAGTTGAGCCCACAATTACAGGTAAAGGAGGGGCAGTAGAACCAAGAAGTCCACATGCTAAGACTGAGGCTTACTCAGAGCAATGAAGACTGCACACTCCCAACCTCAAATCATGCCATTGCCAAGTTATCACTTCTGAATTAAAAAAAAAAACAGCAAAATAATGCTGGGAGAGAGGAAGGAAAGGAACAAGAGCATGCAAAGAGACCTTCTTTGAAACAGAGTATAAGGAGCTAACATAAAATTCATAATCAAACACTCATTGCTATGGTAAAACAACTCAACTCTAAGCACAAGGTATTTCTACAGGAATTTGAAGCCTGTAGTAAACTGAGGATATTCAGAACTACAACAAATCTCAAACTTTGCCTAAATCCTAAATATATTAATTCAATTTCCTTGATGAAAGATCTAGCAGGGAAAAAGGAGTGCTGATTTCTGGGCATTGAAAATATTTGCTACAGGTCAATTGTCCTAAATAAGATGTCTGACTTTCAACAACAACGGCAAAATGAGGCATATAAGTAGGCAAGTCAAAATACACTCTTCTTACACAAAGGATTAACAACATGCATGATCCAATGGTTAGTTTCAGGGGAGAGATGAAAACTATGAGAAAGAATCATATGTAAATAGAAATCATAGACACAGTAATAGAGATGAAGAACACTGTAAATGATCTCATTAGTAGACTTTACACAGCTGAAGAAAGAAGTGGTGAATGTGAAGACAGCTCAATAGAAATTACTCAAACTGCACACATAGTGAAAAAAGAGAACAAAAAAAGAATTTCCAAGAGTTATGAAACAATATAAAACATTCTACCACATGCACAATTACTATCTAAGAAGACAAAGAGAAACAACATGGTGCAAAAGAAATAGTTGAATAAATAATAACCAAGAATTTTCCAAAAAAAGTACAGACCATAAACTACAGATCCAAAAACCTCAGAGAATACCAAACTTGGTAAAAATAAATAAATAAATAAGCAAAACCACTTAGGCATATTACATACAAACTGCTGAAAATAAAATAAAATTTTGATGGTATCCTGAGAAAAGAGATGTTAAATACAATGGAAAAAAAATAAGGATTACAGCACATTACTTGCCAGAAAAGATACACAAGCTAGGAAACAATAGAGTGACATCTTCAAGTGTTTAAAAAACACTGCCAATCCAACATTGCTGAAATAATATTATGTCAGGCTAAAATTTTATCTACACAAAGAATGAATACTGGAAATGCAATAAAAAAGGGATCATTAAACTCAAAAAATTATTTTAATTATTTTAAAAGATAACTGAATGAAAATGAAAAGTAAAGTATTGTGTGCTTACAGCACAGGTAAAAGTAAGTAAGACAAAATAGCACAAAACACAAAAAACTGGAGGCAGAGAATGGAAATACATTGCTAAGGAAATTACATTACATGTGATGTGGTATAATATTACTTGAAGATGAATGATGATAAATTAAATATACATATTTTAAACCAGAAGACATATGAATGATAAATCAATAGAGGAGATTAAAATAAATCATAAAAAGGGCAGAAGAAAAGAAAAAAATGATGAACAAATAGAAAACTGATAAGATAGATTTTAACCTAATTATATCAATAATTATATTAAATATGAATAGTTTAAACACACCAGTTAAAAGACAGAGATTGCCAGACTGGATGAAAAAGAAAATATCCACTATAAGCTTTCTACAGGAAACTGACTTTAAATGTAAAGACATAGACAAGTTAAAAGTAGAAGTATGAAGAAAGATATATTATGGAAACACTAGCAAAAGAAAGCTAAAGCAGTTATATTAAACTCAGACAAAATAGACTTCAAAACAAGGAATATTATCAGAGCTAAAGAGAGCCATTACATAGTGAAAAGAGAACAATTTTCCAAAAGACTTTACAATCCTATAAAGAGTTTCAAAGTACATGAGGTAAAAACTGATGGAACTGTGTGAGGTATAGTACATGGGAACACGGTACTTTGCACATTTATGTGTAAAACTACAACTTCTCCAATAAAAAAAAAACTAATTTTTCACGTATATTCAATTGCTTTTTTCTCAATGTCCTCCACCTCACCCCATATCCATGTTCCTACTTTCTCTGTCTTGGTACATGCCATTAAACACGGACACATACAGACAGCATTTTCCCAGGTTCCTTGACAGCTGGGTTCTCACTCAATTCAGTCAATTGGAGGCACTGGCAGGAGATCAAAGGGTGGGAAAAGACAGAGGTCAGCTTATTTCATCTGTATTCTCTCCCTACTTTTGATATATCTCTAGATGAGCTTCTCTGCCTAGTACATGACTATACCATCTTTTATATGGCCTTTTCTGCAGAATTCAGCTTTCAATAAGCTCTTGAGAGCCTATTGTTCTTTCAGCTACAGGGGTGAAAATGCTTTACTACTGTGCTACCCATTGGGTACTTTGTCATAATTTGTTTGTTCACATAATTCTGAACATTTATCTGTAAGTAGTGTCTCCATTTAAATCTTGGGTGAAGAATCTTGGGTGAATTTTGCTTCCTGTCAGAACACTGACTGACACATATGGATGTAACGAAAACTATATATCATATTGTTATGTTTTTAAGTCACAAGTCTAGTTATTTTTCTAAAACTTGATTTATTTTTACATTTTTGTTGTGATTTGTAATTTTAGTCTGTGAGCTTATCTTCAATAGATATTTTCGGAAGGCATCACATATGTATTTTGTAGATGACTCTTCATCAGTTCTTGACCTAAGGCAGGTGTCCAGGTTGCTAGCTACTTGTCAAGGCATGGGGTAGAGTTTTTCCAAGTTTATGGCCTGGGCTCCCTCACTCACAGCTTAAGTTCTAAATTTGGCTATCATATCACTGTGAGATTTTTGGTTTTAGCTTTTTCTCTCTGCTCTGATTTTGAGTTCCCTTTATGTTTCCTTAGTGTGGAGAGTACCAATAAACTACATTTTGCTTAAGCCTTATCAAGCTTTTTAATGTGCCTGGGGTAGATGAAGAATAATTGTGAGTCAGCTGCACCATCCAAATTGCTTGAAAGACCTAATTTCTCCATATATAAGCTGGGCACTATATTAGAATCATATAATTATCCAGCATTTAGACACTATGCATTCAATATGTGCAGAGCACAATATTATCACCAGCCAGTGAGAATGAAAATGATTTTTTAAAAGAGAAAATGTTCCTAATCACAGAAAATACATAATTTAGTTTCACATTCCTCATACACAACTTAAATTCCTGAAAGTTAAAATCTAGGTTTAAATTTTTAAATGAAAATTGTATATATACAGAAGGCAAGATATTTATTAATCAACCAGAGTGGGCTATATATGTTTAATAAAAAGGGATTCAGAATAATTATGCTGTAAAAACTTATTGTCATTTACAGTTGCTTAGGAGAGTCACAAAAAGATACAAAAACAAGAACACAAATGAATATAAGACAAACTAAAATAGAAAACAAAGGGGTCCCAAATAAGATTATTTATTGATTTCAATGCCAGAATAAGACAATTTTCACTTGAACTGAGAAAAAAACAGAGTACTAGTAGGAAGAGGAAAATAGCATAGTGCCTTAGAAATGGAGAGATAGTAAAAGTAAAAATGAAATGTTGCATCCAATATCACTTATGTGATATATTTTTACACTAACTAAATTTTTATTATTGAGTTTCAGAAAACTTCCAAAAGATTGTTCAAATAAAAAACGTTTCAATGTAATCTAAAGATTCTTTAAAAATAAAAAATAAAGAAAAAGAAACAACTTTACAACTACAGTTAATACATTTTTTCCATTGTTTCCATTCAGCTCCAAACCCATTGTGTGAAACGCCTATTTTCCATGAATCTAAATGACAGATACAGGCTATGAAATTATTATATTTTTTATGGCAGATAAACTCATTTTTTAAAAATTTACTGTATGCCACCTCCGTAATCTATTTAATTTTTTAATTTTTAAAGAAGCTTTAGGGTACATAAACGTTACATCGAAACTACAGAGAATTCCCATGTACCCCAACCCCACGCTCTTCCCTCCCACAATTTTCCCCATTAACAATATCTTTCATTAGTGTGGTACATTTGTTACAATTGATGAGCACATATTGAAGCATTGCTACTAAGCATGGACTATAGTTTACGTTATGGTTTAAACTTTGCACCACACAATTTTATTGTTTCTGACAAAATGAATAACAACCTGCATCCATCATTACAATGCCATGCAGAACAATTACTATGTCCCCAAAGTGCCCCATGTTCCACCTATTTTTCTCTCTCCCTCAACTCAGAACCCCTGGTGACCACTGCCTTTATATCAATGTTACAAGTTCTTCCATTACTAGAATAATCATGTCTCCTTTGGTCCACAGTGGCATTCCGCCCTTATGTTTTTTCATTCCTCAATCTTGAGGATTTAGGGATGGTGATGCCCACTCTGTTTCCAATTGAGATGGGGCTTAGACCCTATGGGGCAGGTGAATGGAACTCTCTTGCCTGCAGTTGTAGACAAGCTGTTTTTTGGGGTGGGTGTTGTCCATCATCATCCTTTTGTTAGTTGTCCTGTGCAAGTCTGACTAACTGGAGAGTAGGTGTTGCCACTCTTGCTGAGATTCAGGGCTCAACTGGCATAAAAACAGCTAGAAGATTTAAGTCTCTGGGACACATATTTAACGGGTACAGTGCTAATTATAGGTTCAAATAAAATGGGCAGAAGAACCATGTGTAGTTTATTATAAATGAGTCTAACTCTGCTATGAAATTCTTTATTCTATTAGTAGCAGCCTATACAGGTGCAGCCAAACTAAAGCATCAGGACAAATTGGACAAAAACTTAATGTGGGATCTGAATTTAAAATATGAAACATAAAATCTACACAAAACTGACAAAAATCAAGCACATATATTAGCACTGAAACTTACAACCGATGGGTGAAATGGAGTTTTGTTTCAAATGCTTTAATTCCAGTACAGAATAGAAGAAGTGAAGATGTAAAGCTTTGTGGTTATAGTATGCACTCTGTAGATACCATACCAATTTTAAAAGTTACACATAGGCAAACAGATGTCCATTCTACATTTGAAAAAGTTTTTTAAAACCAATATTTAATTGCTTTTTTATAGTATGGATTCTTTTTAAAATGGATTTTTATTAATTTGTGAGCTCAGCCTTCTTGACACTTCTTGATTTTGAAAACACAAGCAGCAGTGAAAAGGTATGGAATTGGAATGATAGTAAGCATGATGCATCTTTCATTGCATTAAAATATCTGATTTTGGACTCAAAGCAATGTTGTTAATTAGTATACAGATAAGTATAAAATTGATTACTAATAAAAAAGGGAGGGGAGAAATCTTAAAAATTTAATAGAGATCTACAAATTCTGACAAATACAGAAATGTACCTCAGATAAACATCTGTGGCAGAAATTTATGAATATACAGCAATGCTAATGGGGCTCACCAGGGGAAATGGATGCATTAGCTAATCTTGCCTCAAAGAGAAATCCTAGATACTAAGACAAGAAATTAGATATAACATTTATTGAAAATGAGCACATTATTTTCTATGTGATTTTCCATGCAAAAAAACACCCAGATGGATTTAGAGTTGGAATTTCAGATAATGCCACATAAGTATTCCTAATGTTGTCAGCTCCACTGGGATGAAACGTTTCACCTCAACCCCTCAGATGGTCCATTATGACTTAAATCCTCTTGAAAGCTCCCTTAAGATCCCATCGTTACCTTATGTCAATTGCTCAATTACAAATTAGGTTTCAAATGTCTCCAAATTCTGCACATAGAAGAGGCAAATGGAAAAAATTCGAGAGATGGAGAAGGACCAGATCAATTTGGACTTTCATTAAACTGTACATAATTAACACAGAACAGATGCTTCCCAATTAATTGGGCTGGCTTTAGACCGAGACAAATCTTTACTGTTTCTCTTGGATAGAACTAAGGGGGTGGGGGAGGGAGGGAAGCTAGTAGAACCAAGATATATTGTATAGTAATAAATAATATTATTACCATTAACTTGAAACACGTATATGTCTTTCTGTATATGGCATAGAATCAAGTGCTACATAAATTGATTTAAACAGAAGCAGACACTTCCATTGAAGAACTCAAGATTTAAAACAGACAATGTTGTCCATTGACATTTGGAAAAGGAACAAGTACTGAGTGTGAGGGAAATTTATCTATCTATCTAAAGAAAAAATGCTCTAAATATACATATGTGTATGTGTATATGTGTCTATGTGTGTTTTCAAAAAAAAACTCACGGCATTAAAAATACTAGTACAGTATTTACAACATAAGCCTTAAAACTTTAATAACATAGAAAATATATACATGTACATCATGCACTTATGTGGTATAGTATAGGAAAGGATCGTACGTAGACCCATGAAAGAACACCATCTACTAGAAAAAGAGGCCAAGTGTTCATCTAAATAACAATTCCAAAGGGATAAGATGTTTTTAAAAAGTGAGAAAATTGTTAGCATATGGTCATTATGATGCCCAATATATTTAGTTTCTCATTTTAAAAAATTAAAATGATTCATCCTTTCCACCCCTTTAAAAATTAGGATTTCTTTTAATGTTTATACATTTACACATTTATAAATATCTAAAGTTATATTCGTTACTTTTGTAATATGGGTATAAATATATTGTTTTTAAAAATAATTATAGGTTCATATCTTGAGTTAGCTTGTGGTCACTGAAAATGATGCAAATATTTTCTGTACTAAGAAAATGGAAAAATGCTAACAATGCAAATTAAATCGGAAAAGAGGATTTAAAAATTTACAATCTATCCATACAGACGCACATGTCTAATGTATGCCAAAATAATAAACAGAGGCTATATCAAGATGGTAAGAATTAAAGCTCATTTTAATTACCTATATTTTCAGAATATTCTACAATTCTATTTAGCATAGTGCTGAAGAGCTAAACAGATTCTCTGAGATTTGATTCTAGGTTCTATCATTCAATAGATATATGACTTTTTTTAAGTTACATAAACTATGTAAGTTTCAGTGTCACTAAAAAATTGTGATAATAGCCCCTATACTATAGCACCAATGAAATGATATAAATAAGGAAAAATATCAAAGTGCTTAATACTAAGCACACATACCTTAGTTGTGGTGGTGGTGGTGATGATGATGAATGCTGAAATAATGAAGATATAATTAATTTTATAATGATGCATATAATATAAAGAGGGTTTGATTATCTTAAGAATCAACAAAGATAACATATTTATAAAACTATAATTAGGCAATATTAATTTGCTTAGTGTCTTGAACATAACTAACAGTCAATATATATTCACCAAATAATCATTCATTCCTGTAAATACCCATTAATAGAATGCTGCTAAAAGATTTTAACAAAATACTTATTAAAACATGCGCATCTAAAGAAATAACTTATAAAGAACTTGATTCTTGGTATGTTGCTAAGTTTTAAAAGCTTTCAACGTCCCTCTCTTGGCTTTCAACTTCCTTAGCAACTATCAAGCCTGAACTATGGACTTACCTATATTAAGCATAAAAATGTTGAATCCCAAATATACCCATTTCTTCCTAGAAATGTCTACACTGAAGTCAGAGACTGAAATACTTTACATTGCCAGTGTTGTGTATCATTATGAGAAGATAATAGGAAATACCATGTTAATTATTTTTCAATAATTACTTATTGTTTCCTATGTACCAGACCATATGCTAGGCATTGGAGATGCATAGTAGAGAAGGCTGACACAGTTTCTATTCTCACAGAGATGAGATTTTAATGTGAGATTCATGGAAGAAAAAATCACACCACACTGTGATAAATGTTATAAAAGAGGAGGTGCAGACTGCCCATATAGAAACTCCTGGACTTGGAAAAGTATCGTCGAAGGCTTTCCTGAATG